>CAUYRH010153971.1:0-62327 GCA_963574655.1 Perodicticus potto | reverse complement strand
TTCTGTATCAATTGAGAGAATCATATAGTCTTTCTATTTTGTTTTATTGATGTGATGTATTATATTCATAGATGTGTGTATGTTGAACCAACTCTGTAGCCCTGTAATAAAACCAACTCGATCATGGTGTATAATTTTTTTGATGTGTTGTTGAACTCTATTTGCTAAGATCTTATTGAATATTTTTTCATCAATATTCATTAATGAGATTGGTCTATAATTTTCTTTCTTTGTTGGATCCGTTCCTGGTTTGAGGATCAGGGTGATACTTGCTTCACAGAATGTGTTGGGAAGTATTCCTGCTTTTTCTATGCTTTGTAAAAGGTTGTATAATGTAGGCACTAGTTTCTCTTGAAAGGATTGATAGAATTCGGATGTGAAGCCATCTGGTCCCAGCTTTTTCTTTGTGGGGAGACTTCGTATTGTTGATTTCAGTCATCGATACAGTTCTATTCAAGATATCTAATTCTTACTGGTTGAGTCTAGGAAGATTGCATGCTTCCTGGTATTGATAAATTTCTTTCATATTTTCATATTTCTGGGCATAGAGATTTTTGTAGTAATCATTGAGGATTTTTGGAATTTCTGAGGTATCTCTTATTTCTCCTTTATTGCTTCTGATAGATGATATTAGAGATTTTACTTTTCTGTTTCTGGTTAGGTTGGCCAAAGGTTTATTAATTTTGTTATCCTTATCAAAAAACAGACTTTTTAATTCATTGATCTTCTGAATGATTCTTTTGTTTTCAATTTCATTTAATTCTGCCTTAATTTTGGTTATTTCTTTTCTTCTGTTGTGTTTGGGGTTGGAATGTTCTTCCCTTTCCAGTTGCTCGAGATGATCCATTGGCTTCCTCTCTTTCTGTTTTCTTGATGTAAATTTTCATTTTTCAATTTGAGCTATTTTTGAATTTTAGCCAAATTGAAGTTTCAATTTTAGTGATCACTAAATCACTAAATTTCAATTTTAGTGATTTTAGTATATTCTGGTATCTTCTTATGATTTTAATTTTTATTTCCCTTATGGTTAACAATTTGAGCAATTTTTATTAGCTAATTTTCCATTCATATATCTTTAGTAAAATTCTGAGTTTATGATTGGATTGTTTCTCTTATTACTGAATTGTAATATATATATTACATACATTACATAGCATTGTTTATATATAGACACAAGTCTTTATTTAGATGTATGATCAACAAATATTTTTATTTTTTTTTGTTTTTCAAAGGAAATTATTGCTGCTATCATAGGAAAATATAATTTATTTTACATAATAAGTTTATCTATCAGTCAGCATAACCGATGATTCACTTGTTAACTCAAATAGTGTTTTCCTAAATTGTGTCTAATTTTTTAATTTACTTCATATCATCTGTGGAATATGATGATCACATGTGTATGGTCTTTACATCCTTTGTTTATTTTTCTTTTCCTATTGCATTGACTAAAAAGCCCTTGAATCACATTGGATAGAAGCAGTAACATATTTACATTTTTATATTTCACTGTATGATATACATATTTATATATTATAGGCATACTATTCTGTATCATAGTAAGAAATATTTCTTCTATTCCTAGTCTAAGAAAAGATTAAGATGAATCATATTAAATCTGTGAAATGCTTTCTCTCTATGTGTTTATATCATTATATGACTATACAGAGAAAAATTATGGGGATGATGTACTATCTAATAGCTTGCTTATGATATGTATATGGCTGTATTTATTTATCAAAACTCACAGAACTTTACACAATAGGAGATGTATTTTACTGTATATAATTATACCTTAAAAATTGGGGGGAAATGAGTGCAAGAGGTGTCCTAAGGTTACCCATGAGTATTTTTTTCCCTTCCTTTTTGTAAAAAAGAAATCTGCATAATCTAAGTTTTCACAAACTTCACAAGCCTGGGGGACAAATGGAGTCACAGTGTCAGTAAGAGGGCACATTTCACTGGCTCTCACTGGTGATGCTTGCCTTACAACTCAACTCCCAGCAAAGTCCCCGGAGGCCTCTTAGAAACACTCCTTTTATGAGGCACTGTGTTTATCCCTACCCCCCAAGTGGAAGACTTCACAGCGAAGCTGCCAACTTAGCAAATGAAAAAACAAGATTCCAAGTTAAATTTGGATTTCAGATAAATCACAAAGGAATGTTTCGGTGACACTTATACTGTCTGTTTTGTGCAGCCATACTTCATGAGGTACTAGCTATGGAGGCCAGTGCTGATGCTGGGAGTGAGCATTCTTCTGTGTTACCATTGGATACAGGGGCATGGAACTTTATTTCTCAGTGACACATAGGGTTTTCAGTAAGGTGGCAGTTTTTATGCATCTCATCATTCTGTCTCACTGACATGAGATATGGTGAGCTTCTGGTCCCCATTGAAGGGATAGATAGCACAATTTCGTTGCAATTGTTCTCCCCAAAGATGAAAGTTTGGCTATCAGGTGAAAATGGCCTCTGGAGAATTGTCTTTGGATGGACCTACCCAGCAAGACATGTGCCTGAACAAAGGTACAGCTCCCACTGAAAAGCATATACCCCTACACACTTAAGGACATGGTTTAAAAGATGCCCAGTTTATCCCTGAACTGGGTTTATTTTTATGATTCGCCCCTCAGAGCGTCTGCAGAGTAGATAATTACAGATGCAATTACTAGGAAGAGGGTTAACTCTGCAAAGGCATCCCAGCCAAAGCCATTCAACGTTGACTTCGTCTTTTTGTAGGATAATGTCTGGTGGCTCAGCCAGCCCACCATGCTGAAAGCTGAGAACATGAAAAGGAGTTTTCAGGGGGAGCTTATCAATCTGAGACCAAATGCAAGCTGAGCTCCAAAGATAGGACAGACTTCAGACCTCTCCTGGTCTCTCTGTTTCTATCATCTTTAGCTCTAGATTTTGCTGTTGTTTTCTACGGGTTCAACTGAACACATGGAACGCTCCTCCCTCCCAGGACTCTGAACGCAACAAACATCCTGGAGAGATTATGTTGATCAAAAAATCATATATATTTCACTCACAGAGATATCTTTCTTTCTCTGGGCCACTGATTACAGCTGGCAGTGCCTTAGATAACCACAGCCAAAAGTATTCTCCATGCCCAGATTTCAGAAGCTTTCTATGACCAAGTGATTTCTTGGAACACTGTCACCAGCACCCCAGTTCCACAACTGCCTCCAAGTTGGGCCCACGTATCATTTTTCCTAATCTATCACCTCCGAGGAAGCAAGAGTTCAGTCCTATATCCTTCCACCTTCAACGTCAAAGATCTGAGCTTTTTATAGTATGTGAAGCTTGCAGAATGCTTTCCCACTTATCATCTCATTTAATTCTCACCATCCTACAAGGACAGAAGTTTCCTGCATTTTTTAAATTAGTCCTTTGAAGTTCAAAGAGATTAAGAAACCTACTCAAGGTCATTGATTGTCAGACTCGGGATTCAAATCTTGGCTTTGGGCTCCAGATCCATCATGTTTACACCCAAATAGAGGTCAAAAAGTAGACAGCAGCACCCATATTTCGACTGATACATACAGTGTTTCAAATAGATTGGAGTCAAATTTATACAATTGTTAAAAGTCATGGAGAACCCAGGATTTTTACTTTCTTTTCAAAAATAGGATTTGATGATGTCAGAGTTGTATTCCCGCTTGTAAATAATTGGCTGGAGCTTTCCCCTCTTGTTTAGGACATAGTCTCAAGTCTGATACTGTGCCCCCTCCTCATTCTGGTATTCCTGACACTCAGAATGAGTGCCAGCTGCTATTTATAATGATGCTTTGGAAGCTTATAGGAAAAGAGGTAGCATAGAAAGAAATATTTCTTTGTACCCATAACTCTATTGAATTCAGCAAAATGACAGGAGAGATTAAGAGGACTCGTGCTTCTAGGAAAAAGGGCAGAGGTATTTCTCTTTTTTTTTTTTTGCACTTTCTTTTGCCAGGGCTGGGTTTGAACTTTTTTTGCTGGGGCCGGTGCCCTACTCCTTGGAGTCACAGGCGCCTCCCAGAGCGATTTCTTTATGTAGGGGAACATGCTGAACGTGAAAATGGGTCTATCAAAAACCTGCCCGGTTAGGGCAGTTAGGAAGCTGTTTGGCTCCTTTAACCCCTGTGAGCCTTTGAGCTTGTAGCCTTCACACCACAACATACTGGCTCCCGAGCAGTTGCAAGTGGTTCGCAAGGAATCACTTTCTCCCCTGACTCCCTCCCCATCAGCCAGTTACACACACACTTGTATGGATATTACCCTTGCTCATAATCATTGCTTCTGGGATAAAGTCCAATCTCTTTAACCCGATGGTAACAATTACAGGCTAACGCTTTCCCCTCTTAGATGTCTTCTGGCTGTGAAGCAGTCTAAATCAAGCTGCAGTTCAATGTAAGTCCATTCAATTCGATGCATGTTTACTGCACACTTGCTAAATGTGAGTTGCTACACTTGGTCCAGTAGAAGGAAAATGAAAAAGAACAAGATGTTACTCAGAGTCTGTAAGTAGAAATAAGTCTCAACCTCAAAGAATTAAAGAGAAAAAGAAAGCCATGTGCGTTAAAGAGAGATGTCTTGAGGGTTCAGAGGAAGATGCTATTTCCACCTGCTGGAAATTTCTCCCTTCAGTCTCCCGTGGGTCCCTTATGCAAGCTTGAGCCAGTCTGGCTATCATTTCACAGCAATCCCAGGCCTGTGCAAGTCTGTCACCTTATATTTGCAACAATGGTCCTCCTTGTCTAATGGTCCTCTCAAGCAGCCTTTGAGAACTGCTCCACCAGTTCTATATGCTTCATGAGGCCCAGGGCTTGAAACTAGTGTGAATTACATATAACTCACAGATAGTTAGTGCAGTCTGCCTCTTCATTAGCCTTCCTCCCAACCCCACTGCCCACCTGCCCCCTTCAGCTCCTTCCAGGACACCGAGAAACACCCGCTACTTTGGATTTTGAATAGCCTTCCAGTGGCATGTGCCTGGCCTCCCTCCAAGTTGGACCCACATGTCAGCTAAAGGTCTCAATCAAAACGGAAGCTGCTAGAACTGTCATAGGTACCTTTGCCTCTCTGATATCGAAAACAGGCTATGAACCAAATAAAAATATGTTGGATTATTAATCGTGTTTATAACAAAACCCGAAAGACACAAACAGCTTCTGTGCTGATGGAGACAGCATGCTTCTTTTCAGGGCTCTCTCTCAGGCCAAACCGACATAGCAAACCATCAGCTGTTTTTCCAAAAATAGACTCCAAACCTTAGTAACCACATATGGCCCTGCATCCTCCCTGGGCCTCCCAGGCCCTGGGTCTTTTGTTTTCTGGGATAACCAGAATGCTGTAGGTGCAGAATTACAGCTATTTCTGTGGCTTATTCTGCCTTAGAACCACATTTTATTCCGCTGTGAGCAAAACACTAGGTGGGCAGTTTTTCTCCCTTTTCTTTCTCTTTGGCCAATGCTGCAGTTGACCTCTAAAATCCTAAGCCAATTTGAAAGGGGGATGTTACATGGAATGTGTCTTATGTGGCATGAAATGGCAGCGTACACACACAGTGACTCAGAGCATGACATCAGGACAGTCCATGCTCCCATTTCTGTCTTTAGATTCATGTGATAAGAAGCAAAGGATGCCATGTAGGGCTGATTTCAAGGGAGACAGTCACATATCACCCTAAAGGAAAGAATGTGGAGAGATGAAGGTGTAGAGGAATAAGGAACTGTCCTTCCCTGAAGTCCTGAGGGGCTAAACAATGAGAAATCTTATGCAGGTGGAAGTTACAGGTGCAATGAGCTGTGACCAGTGGGTAAGGGGCAGATTCAGGGACTCAGGAAGCCACTCAACTACGTCTACAAGGCCCAGAAATACCCTGATATGTGTCCAGTTCTTGAGTTAGTCTAAACCATGGATCTCATATTGGGCCAATCTCTGTTGCCTTGTTTATATAATGATTAAAGTTGGACATGGTGTTCTTTGAACCCAGGGATAAAAAATACTTGATTAAGGTGGGTGTGACTGCTATAGTCTGAATGTTCGTGTTCCCCCAAATTCATATGTAAAAATCCTACCCTCCCACAAGATCATGATATTAAGAGATAGGATCTTTGGGAGGTGGTTGGATCATGAGGACTTTGCCCTCTGAATGGGATTAGAGCCCTTCTAACAGAAGCCCCTGGGAACTTGTTTGTCCTCCCCTCCACCTTGTGAAGACATGGCTAAAGTTGCCATTTATGAAATAGGCAACAGGTCTTCAGAAGACACCAAATCTGCTGGTGCCTTGATCTTGGACTTTCCAGCCTCCAGAACTTCCAGCCTCGAGAAATAAATTTCTGATGTTTAAAAGCTCCCCAATCTCTGCTATTTCATCATAAGAGCCTGAATGGACTAAGACAGTGGTAGAGATGGCAACACTCATGAGATGTTTTGCTGGCTCCCCTGCAGTTGGCAGCCTTTTGCAGTTGGGACCTAGTGACTACCTCTCATCAGTGAAATACACATCTTATTGCTTCCAGATTGAGGCAACAAAAAGCCCTTCTGCAGTTACCAAGTCTCTCTCTTTCTCTGCTGATGTAACCAAGAAGGCTCCCAGGAGGTGTAGCCACAGCATGGCAGAGGCCCTGCCTGTCTGGGGCTCCGAGTTACTGCCTGTCATAGAGCCCTCCCAGCCAACTCACAATGGACTTGCAGGAAGGGTAAGGAAAAGATTTCTGTTGTGTTAACCCACTGACAACCTGAACACGATTGTGTTGCAGTAAAATCAGCCTCTCTGACAGCTAGAATGAACTGCAGAGGAGCAGCCCGGAGGAGTTAATGCAGTTTTCCATTACATACGGATGTCTAAGAATGTCATGTAGGAGAGAAGTTAACATCAAGCAATCTCATTCTAAGTCAGGAGAGGCTCTTCACTAATTCACTCATTCAGTCATTCACCTCTTCCTTAACACCCTGACTGCCACAATAAAAAAAAAAAGAAAAGAAAAGTTTTTTCTCTTGGGGCCATGGTATTTTATTACAAAATAGAATACAAACTTCCAAAACAAAATGATCCTTTCTAGCTTAATGAAAAACTGTTACTTTTAAATTATTTTCTGTGTGGGTTATATGCAACTCATGTAGCATCAGAATTAATTTTACACTGCATGCCATGTGAGTTGTATGTGACTCATGACATACTTGCTGAATTTTGTTTCTGAGAATTGAGTCTTTTGTCCCCATTCCACAAGTATTTGGTCGTGTCTGGAGTGGACCTTGGGTGGCCCTGGATTATGACCTCTTAAATCATATCCCCTAAGTATGTGCTATGATGTCATTCAATCGGTACAACCATACTGATTTTGATCAAAGAGGTGTCAGGGAGGGGAGGGGAGGGGGGAGGATGGGTGGAGGGAGGGCAATTGGTGGGATCACACCTACGGTGCATCTTGATAGGGTACTGGTGAAACTTATTAAATGTAGAGTATCAATGTCGTTATATAGTGATTAAGAAAATGCTATGAGGGCTGTCTCTCACAGTACAATCAAAATGTTTCTGATTGTATATGAAGCACATTCTGCCCTATGATTGCACCAATGTACACAATTACGATTTAATAAAATTATTAAAAAAAAAAAAAAAGAGGTGTCAGACAAACATTCAAGGGGGAATGAGCAGCCATGGGTTATGGCAATTGGAGGACACAGCCCAGCACCTGTGGGGCACTTGGGGCAGCTGGCTGAAGCAGGGTGACAGGAGATGGGGAGACGTGCCAATTGACGGTGAGAACAATGAACAGCGGTTTCACAGCTATGGAACTTCCTACTTCTCCACCAGTTCTATATGCTTCCTGAGGCCCAGGGCTCGAAACTACTGTGAGTTAAATATAACTCACAGACAGTTAATGCATTAATTTGGTCAAACCCATATTTGCTGAGAATCTGCTGTGTATCTGCACCAGGGCCAGTGTTACCAAGGAGAATAAATGTGACTGTGACACTGTGCTCACAAGCGTGCAGTCTGGTTGGGAAGGGAGGCAGGTGTGTAGGCAAGTGAGCACCAGGCAGGGAAGTAAGTGTTATAAAGACCTCTGAGTACGGTGCTCTGGGGGTGTAGCAGAGCCCCTGAGCTGCTCCAAAGCATCAGGCAAATCTTCTTAGCTAACATCTCAAGGGGGAAATAAGATTCAGTTAGGAAGACGAAAAAGGAACAGATGCTCCAGTCAGAAGGAACAACACTTCGATGCTCAGAGGCTGGCAAGAGCCAGGTTGTGTGGTTTCTTGGGAGAGAGAGGCCAAACCCGGATCACAATAAACTAAGGAGTTCGGATTTTATCCTTCGGGTCACAGGGGGCCATTGAAGGATTTGAAGGGATGTTATCCTGGGGCCCTTGTTAAGAGCTTACTGCAAGGCCAGGTGTGTGATGATAAGAATCCAAACAAAAAGAGGGTAACAGAGGCCCCTGAAATGCCTCTTTCTGGTCTACAGTACTTGGTGGGGGATCTCAAGCCCCTAAGTTCCCTTGGAGGATAGCCAGGCCGGCCTCTTCCCAGCAGATTTCAAGCAGCCGGGTCCCAGGTGTCATAAACGTGACCTGGCAGAAATCCTTTGCGTCCTTCCTGCTGCCTTCACCCGGACCACGGTGGCTTGGCAGGGATCGCCTGGAAATAATGAAGCCTAAGAAAGTCTCGGAGAGTAATCAAACATGTGTCTCCCAGTGCCGTGTCCTGCTCGTTAACTTATTGTGGAGATTCATTAATCCGGTGTAAAACTGTAATTAAAAATAATCTCCTTTTCTTGGAAAAGTGGGGAGGGAAGGGGGTTCAGAATGAAGCCACAAATAATTTAGGCCGATTGCCGCAGTCGGAACATGATGATAGCAATTCACCTTTCTCTCCCTTTCTGTAAATTTCTCATTACTGGGGAAGCTGCAGTCTTTCTCATTGAACAATTTTCCTTTAAATAAACGTGTTTGTGGCTTTATAGCTTTTCGACTCCCATTTCCCCCTGGGTCACAATTGCTTGTCACACCCTACCTGTGAGGGTGGTGGGGAAGCTGGGGTGACTGACACCCCCACCCCATTTGGCAGAAGAGGAAACTGTTGTAATTCTGGTGATTCTGAGGAGGCCACACCTCTGGGTCCCTGAATCTCACTTCAGACCCCCCAGTTTCTCTCACCAAGTTAGTGCTCAGGGCTCATCCCGCTGGAACTGCAGGGTAGGTGTATCGGCTGGAAGCCCTGCTCCATGGTGGCCATGCTGTCCATAGCAGAGTCACAAACAATGTGTGCGTAAAAACATGGGCTTTGGAGGCAGGGAAACCTTGGAATGCTGTCACCCCCATTTGTCAGGTAAGGGACTGTGACCATCTGGAAAGGCTTCTGAGACTCAGTTTGTTCATCAGTAAAATGGCATCATTAGAATCCTTATTCATTCAATACGCACTTACTGAGCAGGAAGAGACTGTTCTAGATGCTGGAAACATAGCAGGGAATAAGAAAAATGTGCTTCCCCTCATGGCATTTCTTATTATAGTCTATCTGTCTCACGGGGCCATTGTAAGGGTGAGATCAGGTAGCCTGGCACCCCGTGGATGCCAAGGCAGCTTTCGTCCCTTCGGCCTGCCAATATCCCCTCTCCCAGGACGGCTGCACCTTACCCAGTTCCTTTCTCACAACTCTCCCCCTCCTCATCCTCCTCTTCCTCTCAGCAGCCTGAGCCCAGGTCTTGCAATTACCCGAGTCTTACTAAGCCGACCCAGACAAGGGGACACGGTCAGCCCAGTACCAGGGATCTTACACGTTAACAGGAAGTCTGATAAAGAAAAACTTGGACGATCCGAAGGAATGAACCTGGAGCCATGGGCGTTTAGGCTACGTGACAGGCCCCGGGATACAGGACGGTGCTCCCACCTCACCTGCAGAGCACACTGTGAAGGTGAGCACCTGGTGCTCAGGAGCAGGTCACTCCAGGGTAACTCCATCGTCCATCGTCATCTGCTGTGACCACAGACAGCAGGAAGTGCTAGGAGATGTCCAGGACTCCTTCAGGAGGGGCAGACGAGAGGTCCAAGAGCTAAAAACTGGCTCCACTCTCTACCTCAGTCTGCTTCAATCCCTAACAGCACCAATTTTACAGCCCAGAGTACCAGAAGGGGCTCTGTCGGGGCCCTGCACCTCTGATTTCCCAGCTGGGTTATCCCAGCCTCGACCTTGACATTCTCTCTGAAACCCAGCCTCCGCAGAAGTCACAAAGCACAGAGCAGCCTGGAGTCAGGGCACCCACAACCACAGGTAGGGGCGCCTCCCAGACACCTGGGGTTCTCTGGGAATGCTCAAAGGCTTCCCAGGGGCTCTGGGAGTTTCCTGCGCTGCTGTGGAAGCAGGGTGTTGCTAACAGAGAATGAGGGCTGTCGCTCCAGCAGGGGAGCACAGACTGAGTCACAGGGGGCCCTGGGAGACAGTACCAGAGCCTGATGCCTTTGTCTTTTCAAAGGTATCAGTATGTGGTACCATCTCTCAGGGGCTCCTGGGAGATCCTTACTCTGCATAATTATGCTGGATAGTGAAAACAAAATCTTGCATGCATTGCTACCGTTATTGCCATTTTGCAGAAATGCAAACTGACGCTTCAAGGGATTAGGTAGCAGCCCACGGTTGCCTAGTTATGGATAAGGGAAAAAGCATCACCACCAGATACACTGTCTCACAGAGACGTAAGAGTAATCTCCAGTATGCCAAGAGCCGGATTGGCAGGGAAGGCTTCCTGGAGGAGGTGACGCCAAGCTGAGCCTTGCTGCTTGGCCAGTGCTGGGATGAAGAATGCAGGAAGGCAGGGCATCCACTTTTTGCCACCAAGCCCCTGCAACAGCAGGAAGGTTGGCCATAAACCACAGATGACTCTGTGGCGAAGGGCAAAGTATTTTTGAAGGCGCTACCAGCAAACTGTTTAATTGCACCAGGCAATCCTTGCCATCCCTTCAACAGACAAATCATTTCCACAGAAGGCATTAATTGGAACAGCTTAAATAGCTGCTGCTTATTTACTATCGCGGAGCAGACAACTGTTTGAGCACCCAGTAGAAAGCCCGGCTGAATCTGCGCCCCCACCCGCTTCTACTCCCCTCCCCTTCCCGCCTGGCTGAGCCCCTCCAATCTGACTGTCTCCTCCTCCCCACCCTTTGGGAGCGGTGCCGGATCCGCGTTTTGATTTTATGTTGCCTGATTTATCTGTTCTGGGAAGCTTTCATTTCAACTTGGAGAATGTTCAAAGTAAAGCTCACCCTGTTACAGACTTAATTGGGCCATATTTCAGTCGCACTGCATCTGTTCGGTGTGGCTTCTTTATCCTGGGTCCATAAACTTTTATTAAGTTATATATCAGGGAATATACATATATATTCCACTAACATGTTTGGGATCTCTTTTCTCCATTTCCCGTTCTTTCCCCTCTCCCCTTCTTTTCTTTATGTTGTTTGTATTTTCACCACCGGGGAGGAATGTCTATGGGCCCAGAGGGAGGTGGAATTGAACTTAATGGATTTCTCTTCCTTTGTTTAAACCAGATTGGACAGGGACACATTAGCCTCAATTTAGGGAAGCCACGAAAAGTCAAAAGCAGGAATTCTGCTAATTTCCATTCAGTTTATTGGGTATGTTTGATATGCTAATTCTCAACACCCTTCTCCTGTACCCTTCCAGGAAATTTGCCTTTCATTAACACAGCCCAATTAGAGAGGGGAGAGAGGTAAAGAAAGCAAGGTAATTTTTTTTTTTTCGAGACACAGTCTCACTTTGTCACCTCTGGCAGAGTGCCTTAGTGTCATAGCTCACAGCAATCTCTAACTCTTGGGCTCAATAGATTCTCTTGCCTCAGCCTCCCAAGTGTCTGGGACTACAGGTGCTCACCACAACACTCGGCTATTTTTAAAGACGAGGTCTCTCTCTAGCTCAGGCTGATCTCAAACTCATGACCTCAGGCGATGCACCCACCTTGGTCTCCCAAAGTGCTGGGATTACAAGCATGAGTCACCACGATCAGCCTGCAAGGTAATTTTGAAAAATAAAACAGACTTAAAGAACAGCAAAACCTGTTTGCTCAATCCTATTTAGTAATACGAAATATCATTTTTAAATAGATGCAAATTACTGTGCCACCTGCAGGGCGGCTCCCTGTTTTCAGCATTTGACAGTCTGGATGGGACACTCTGACTGGTTGAGTTGGGACTGATATCACCATTGCTCCAATTTGCTAGAACAAGAGTTCCCATCCTGGAGTGTTGCTCAAGATCAACTCAAGTCCCCAGATTGAGACTCTTCTGAATTGAGCGACCTAGGGTCATAGAGGAAGTTTTTCCTAAAAGAAAGTCTGGGGAGTCTGAATATTGGGGAGCACACCGGCTTCTAGAAGTCATGACTCTCTCTGGTTCCTTGTGATGAGGAGACTTCTTGTTTTCAGTGTGGGCAGCAAATCTCACTTAGATTAAGCTTGCAACCAAGATTTCTGTGTTGGTGTCCACTAAATTTCAAAAGCTCATTAAAATTCTCAAGGCCAAGTGCAGCTCTTTCTCGCATCACTCCAAGTTGCATCTATCTTAATATCAGTCATCTAATTGAATTGGCCACTCCACTTCAGTACCTTGGGGAGTGTTTTCCTGATAGATGGTGGGTCCCTTCTGTGCCTTCTCCTGTGACACTGCCTTTCCTGTCTCCCACCACGTTATTAATCAAGTCATTTTTACCTTTTTATTGTTGTTGCGGTTTTTGGCTGAGGCCAGGTTTGAACCGGCCACCTCTGGTATATGGGGCTGACGCCCTACTCCTTGAGCCACAGGTGCCACCCATCATTTTTGCCTTTTTTACTTAGGGGAGGGAACGTTTGTCTTTGTCCCCTCCCTTCCTCAGTACTTGGAGAATCTTCACGTACTAATCCTAGAACCTAAAGACTCCACCTTTCCCATTCAAAAAGACTCTCACAGTCATCTTCAACAATTTATTCTCGGAGCCCCTTAATTTAAAGTTTGTTGTAAAAGGAGAACTGACTGGATTAACAGGCAGGTCTGAGATTGAAATCCCGCCCCACCAATGTGTCTTTTATTTTTTTATTGTTGAGGAATCATTGAGGGTACAAAGAACCAGGTTACACTGGTTGCTTTTGTACGTAAAGTCCCTCTTATAATTGGGTCCCGGCCCAAAGAAGTGTGTCTCACACCATGGCCCTCATCCCCCTCCCTCTTTTGTTCTCTCCCCTCCCCCATTTCCCCACCGTGTACTGACATCCATTGTCCCACCACTATTTCTGAGGTTTTAGACAACCTCCCTGAGCCTGAATAAAACGGATATAATTTAATTACCCTGTAGGATCTCTTGAGGTTTAGTGATAGTGTGCATAAAAGCATTAACTGCAGAGCCTGGCTCATGGACGCATTCATAATAACATTTTAT
Source organism: Perodicticus potto (assembly GCA_963574655.1). Taxonomy (NCBI): domain Eukaryota; kingdom Metazoa; phylum Chordata; class Mammalia; order Primates; family Lorisidae; genus Perodicticus; species Perodicticus potto. Next base: position 48,918 of record CAUYRH010153971.1, on the reverse strand, counting down.
TAGGATTATTACTGTACGATTACCGTTATCATTATCATGTTCGTTTTGTTATTATTATTAATTCATGTTGTTATTTTACTCTTCCTTTTACAATCATGTGTGTATAATAACATTTAGCCCATGACAGACCCCCATGTAAGACAGTGGTCCCATGAGATTACAATTCCTATCACCTCGTGAGGTCCCAGCCCTCGGTGATGTTGAGCATGACTTGCGTGTTTGTGGTGATGCTGGTGTAAACAGACCTACCGCGCTGACATCATAAAAATCCACTGCATACAATTATGTACAGCACATAATACTTGATAATGATAATAAAAGTCTACGCTGTTTATGTATTTACTACACTATACTTTCCGTCGTTATTTTAGAGTGTACTCCTTCTGCTTATTATTTTTTAAAAGTTAACTATAAAACAGCCTCAGGCAGGTCTTTAAAGAGGTAACCAGAAGGCTGTGTTTTTTGCCACAGGTGATGACAGCCTCATGCGTGTTACTGCCCCTGAAGACCTTCCAGTGGGACAAGAAGTAGAGGTGGAAGACAGTGACCCCGATGATCCTGACCCTGTGTAAGCCTGAGCTAATGCATTCCTTTGTGCCTAGTTCTTTGAAAAAGTTTAAGAAGTCAAAAAGGGGAAAAAAAAGAATCAAAAGTTTTAAAAATAAAAAAAAAGCGTATGGGATAAGGATATAAAGAAAATATTTTTGCATAGTTGCATAACACATTTGCGATTTAAGCGAAGTGTTCTTACAAAAAATTCAAACAAAATTAAAAGTTCAGCAAGTAAAATAGTTGCAGTAAACTAAGGTAAATTTATCATAGAAGAAATATTTTTTTTTTTTTTTGAGACAGAGTCTCACTATGTCACCCTCAGTAGAGTGCTGTGGCATCACAGCTCACAGCAACCTCCAACTCCTGGGCTCAAGCGATTCTCCGCCTCTGCTTCCCAAGTAGCTGGGACTACAGGCGCCCGCCACAACACCCGGCTATTTTTTGGTTGCAGCTGTCATTGTTGTTTGGCGGGCCCAGGCTGGATTTGAACCCACCAGCTCAGGTATATGTGGCTGGCACCTTAGCCGCTTGAGCCACAGGTGCTGAGCCAAAGAAAGAAATTTTTTAAATAAATTAAGTGCAGCTTAAGGGTACAATGTTTATGAAGTCGACAGTAGTGTACAGTACTGTCCTTGAGTGCTCGCTTTGGCAGCACATATACAGTACTGCCCTAAACCTTCACATTGACTCACCACTCACTCACTGACTCATCCAGAGAAACTTCTAGTCCTGCACACTCTTTCATAGTAAGTGCTCCATACAGGTATGCCATTAATTTTTTACATCATATTTGTGTACTCTTGAGACAGAGTCTCTCTCTGTCAACCTGGGTAGAGTGCTTTGGCGTCATAGCTCACAACAACCTCAAACTCTTGAGCTCAGATGATCCTCTTGCCACAGCTTTCCAAGTAGCTGGGACTACAGGTACCCATTATTACACCTGGCTAGTTTTTCTATTTTTAGTAAAGAAGGGGTCTCATTCTTGCTTAGACTGGTCTTGAACTCCTGAGCTCAAGCAATCTACCTGTCTTGGACTCCCAGAGTGCTAAGATTACAGATGTAAACCACCGTGCCTAGTCTACATCATACTTTTATTGTGCATTTTCTATGTCTATTGTTGTTTTAGCTTGCCCAGGCCAGGTTTGAACCACCAGCCTTGGTGTATGTAGTCGGTGTCCTACCCCCTGAGCTATGGGTGCCCAGTGCACCTTTTCCATGTTTAGATATGTTTAGGTACACAAATGCTATTGTGTTACAGTTGCCTACAGTATTCAGTGCAAATTTGTAGCCTCATCACAATCAGCTATAACATATAGCCTAGGTGTGTAGTAGCCTGTAACTGCTACTTCGATATTTGCACAATGACATTGCCTAACAATCCATTTTTCAGAGCATGTCCCTGTACTCCTGTCATTAAGGAAAGCATGACTGTATTGTTATTATTCTACATGTAAAGAAACTGATTTAAGAGATACATTCACCCAGTGACAACTTTTAAATTTTATTTAATAAAAAACACAAATCGTGGATATGCCCAAAGCCCTGCGTAGGGTATTGAAGATAGAAGATGACAACAGAGTTCCTTGCACTTAGGAATTCTAAATCTAGTGCCCAGTAGTGGGGGTGGGCTTAGTGGGGGGCATGAGTTGGGGGGGTGAGTCAGGGAGTGAGTGGGGGGGAGTAAGGTGCTGGGGAGGGTGCATGCAAAGGATCAGCCCCTCCCCACAAAGGACCACGTCACCAAAAAATGCTGCAAGCAGAGTGTCCTGGAGCATGGAGAAGGAGTGGCTATCTGGCAAACTGGGAGTGACATCTGAACAGCTGTGATACTACAGAGGGGTTTTGATAAAGTAGCATGAGTTTACTGGGCAGAAAAGAAAGAAATGGCATTAAGAGCAGAAATAAATGATATACAGTTTAACCTCTATAAGTAGACCACCTAAGGAACTGTAATAAACTAGTCAATATACAGAGGTGGTCAACATAAGGACCTTCTCTTGAATACATGTGGTGCATGTCCAGTCCATGAAAATTAGATCAACGTAAGGAGATGGTCAGTGTAGGATGGTGGTCAACTATGGAGGCTCTACTGTATATGCAAATATGGGGATATAGGGTGTGTTAAGGACTAGCTGAAAGGTGAGAGTGATAGGAATACTGGGTATATAGGTAGAGTGGCTAAAAGGTATTATTGCATAATTAATCACCCTCTAAGTTAGCTTTAATTAACAAATGTTTATTATCTCACAGTTTCCATAGGTTAGGAATACAGACCCACTTTGCCTTGGGCTCTGGATCTTATCACAAGGCTGCAATCAAGGTGTCCACCATGGCTAGAATCATCTCAAACATCCATGGACCCATAGCAGGGTGGGGCAGGGGATGAGCTACTTCCAAACTCACTCTTGTGGCTGCTGGCAGCATTCAGTTCATCGATAGCTCCTGGCCATGTGAACGTCTCTATGGGAAAGCTCATAGCGGGGAATCTGGTCCTACCCAGGCATGTAAACAAGAGGGTAAGATAGCAATCGCGTGCCAGCAAGACGAAAGCCAATGTCTTTTCCATTCTCATACCTCATATCCCAGCATCTTTGCCATATTCTATTTGCTGGACTAGTGTCACTAGGTCCAGCTCACACTCAAGGGAAGGGGATGTCACAGGAGGCCAACACCAAAAGAAAGGGATCCTTGCACCACCTTAGAAGTCTGCCTACCACATGTAGGCAGGGAGGGCCCGGGAAGTTTGTGAAGTCATTTATACACTTGGCCAAAGAACTTGTACTTTGCTCCATGAGCAATGGGAAGCTACTGAAAGTGTTTAAGGTATGTGAAGAAGAGACTTGCATTTTTGATCAATCATTCTAACAGAAGCCAGAGGAGGGATGCTAGTGGGAGAGATTGGAAGGGATGAGGCCAGTTGGGATCCTGTGGGGTTGCTGAGGCAGAGACCTTGGGGGCTTGACCTAAGGCAGCGAGAGAGGAAGTGGGGCGGAGGGTTCGGGTTGCACAGCATTTTGTAAATAGAAGCAACGTCTAACTTGGTGACTGGTTGTAGGGGGACGGAAGAGAAAAAATCAACCCAATTCCAGGTGGATTAACTGGGTCTCACATACAGAGAGACTATGACCAGGAAATATTGACACAGAAGGAATCCTAGGGTAAAATTGGCTGAGAAGTTCTGGCTCTGGACTAGTCTCATATTTCCCAGATAGTGGCAAAGCAGGACCTAGACCTCGAGAAGGAGGGCAGGCGCTTTCTTACCATCTTGTCTCATAGGGTTAAAGAGCTCAGTCTCTGATCTCAGGCAACTTAGCTCCGAATCTTGGTTCCATCACTCATTGATAATGTGATATGATGTGAGGTGAGGTGAATTTCTGTCTTGTCTAAGTTTCTGTAGTGTGAAATAAAAAGTCACAGAACTTACCTTAAAAGGTTATTATGAGGACTGTGTAAGATAACCTCCTTGGATGTATTACGATCAGTGCCCTCTCTAATACTTGGTAAGTATTAGCTGGCCTGCATTTTTTCAGGCACTGCGGCACTGTGTGTGGGTCTGTGTTATGCTGGGGTTCACTTCCAGCACCTCCTAAATCTTACCACATGCCTTTCATGAGCTGGGTACTTTAACTACAAATAGATTCAGCCTCCAGCCCTGGCCCTCTTGGACATCTGTCACATACTATTATAAAATCGGTCCCTTTTAGTTAGAGCTCTGTTTGTGTTATATTTAATTTCCGTGTTTTCTGCCTGTCTGGAAGTTGATGTCTGGGATATACTTTCTGTTTGCCTCTATCTTCAGTGGGGCAGAATTTTAAAATGCCCCCCTTTTATACTTCTCAGCCCTCTAGAGAGCCCAGAGAATCTCACAAATTGCAAGAAATGCCTTCTCTAAAGAACAATCTTTTGTTGCCTCATTTATTGCACAAATGTGTGTTGAAGATGGACTGCATGCCCAAGGTTCCTTGCAGGCACTGGGGGTGTAACAGTGAACAAGACAGATGGCTCTGGAATCATGAGCCTTACTCTCTACTGGGAAGAATGGGTCAGATGCAAACCAACAGTTCGTGCTAAGAAGGAAATACGTTGAGTGCAGGATGGCAAATAGCCACGGATGTTCCGAAGAGGCCTCTTTCAAGGGACAGTGTGAAAGTTGAATGAAGACAAAAACTAGCCACCTTAAGAGCAGGGTGAGGGCACTATTGGCAAAGGGAACCCCAAAGACATAGGCCAAAACTGAACATAGCTTAGCTTGTTCTAGAAATGGATAGAAGTCCACAGAGATGCTCTTGAATTTCTAGAATTTCTTGTAGTCGTATAAAAAAGAAGGAACAAAAGAGGGAGATAAAATTAATGTAGTAATATATTTCTTTTAACCCAATATATCCAAAATATTAGCATTCAACGTACAAACTTAAAACTTCTAAATACGGATCAAAAATGTTTTCACATAGTAAATGAGAAAATATCATGAATGTTGTATCAATCAGGTTGATGAAGCTATCTCCGATTGTATGTGAAGCCCGCACACTGTACCCCATGACTGAATTATTGTACACAGCTATGACTCAATAAAAAATAATAAAAAAATAAAATAAAATTAGGGACTTTTAAAATACTTTTATTCATGGTAAGTCTTTGAATTTCAGCATGTATCTCACACGTGGCTCCAATATCAGTTGGAAATAGCCACATTTCAAAGGCTCAATGGCTGTTATCCTGGACATCCCTGACCTAGAGCAAGGGAAGAGGGTAGTACGTGAACTAAAGGAGGAGGGAGACGCAAGGCTGGCCATGGAAGTGCCTTGAGGAACGTGGTAAGGCAGTGGTCATTCTAAGTGTAGTGGAAACTTCTGAAGGTTCTGGGTCCAGAATGGTTTCTAAAGGGCTAAGGAAGGAATCAGAAGATGGTAAGACAGAGGCTTTCATACGAGTGAAAGTGAAAGATGATGAGATGCTAAGGCCTTGACAAAAGTATTGGCAGTGATAATAATAATTGCTAACGTTATTGGCATCCTGAAACTTTCACTTGGAATAATTCATTCAATCTTTGCAGTGACCCCGTGGGGCAGGCCCTATCACTATTTATCCCACTTTCTAGATAGGAAACTGTGGCAAGGATGGGGGCAGAGTAGGGATTTGAACTGAGATGGCTCCGGGGTCCTGCTTTGGTGTTAACACCTTCAGGACAGAGACAAGAGGGCTGGTGTGAGTATGTACACTGCAGAAAAAGGATGGATTGCAGGTGGAGACGGAGGAAGTGGGAGGAATCAACGAGCATGTGCATGTTTCTTGAATGAGCAGTCGGGAGGAGGGAGGAGCTTATTGTCCCTGATTCAGAGAAGGGAGATACTTGGGCAGGTACAGCGGAGGGTTAGGAATAAAGATGCCTCCGAAACTGCCTAGGAGACAAGTCATGGGGTCATCAAATGGCAGTTGGAGCTAAAGCTCAACATTTGGGAGGCATCAGCATGTAGGTGGCATTTGGAGAAAGGACAAGTTCACCGAGGGAGAGAGAATGCACAGAGCAGAAATGGAGCCGCACCCAACTCTGAAGCTCTCCCACATGCAGAGACTGAGGGGAGCCAGAGAAGCAGCCCCCTCTTCTTTCCTCTCTCCATTCCTGTGTCCATCACAGACTCTTCTTCCTGCTACACACTTTTCTTTTCTTTTTCTTTTCTTTCATTTTTTTTTGAGACAGAGCCTCAAGCTGTCACCCTGCATAGAGTGCCATGGCATTACTGCTCACAACAACCTCCAACTCCTGGGCTCAAGCGAGTCTCTTGCCTCAGCCTCCAAGTAGCTGGGACTACAGGCGCCCACCACAACGCCCAGCCATTTTTGGTTGTAGCCGTCATTGTTGTTTGGCGGCCCGGGCTGGATTACGAACCCGCCAGCTCAGGTGTATGTGGCTGGCACCTTAGCCACTTGAGCCAGAGCGCCGAGCCCTGCTGGACACTTTTCCCTCTCTCTGCCTGCCAATGTCCTGCTTGTCTAGAGGCAGCCCCAAAAGTCACCTGCTCTATAAGTTATTTCATGCTCTCTGGGGCCAAGCTGGCCATTCTCTCCTGTTGGTTTCTGGGGGCTGCTGCAATAAATGACCACAAACTGTGGCTTAAGCACAGGACTGTGTCTGCTTACAGTTGGAGAAGAGAAGTCTGGAATAAAGGTGTCACGAGGGCCATGTCCTTATCTCTGCCACCTTCTGGGGGCTCCAAGTGTTCCTTGCTTTGGGATTACATCCCTTCAGTCTCTGCCTCTGTCTTCACGTGGCCTTCTGCATCTGTGTCTCTCCTCTGTGTGACTCTTGGAAGGAAGGACACTTGTCACTGGATTTATAGTCTGCCTGGATAATGTAGAAAGATCTCATCTCCTGAAGGGTCTAGCACACATATAAATACAACTGATAAAAAAACTAGTATTTGGTAAAAACACTAAATAAGGTCATACTCAAGTGCTCCAGGGAGAGGACATGGATGTACCCTCATGGGTCATCATTCAACCCACCGCATGTCCTCTGAGCTTATTTGTGTCTTACGGTAACCTCCAACCCAGTAAGTAATGGAAACACATCATTGCTTCTATTTCAGCTAGAACCACATATCCACAACAGGGATGACATCTCCCCAAAAGGGGCAATTATTGGCTGATGAGAGGGGAAAAGCTATTCTTTTTATGGATAATAAACACACACACACACAAGTGTACACAGAGTGACATACGTGTGTCCAAGCCCAGATACACACGTACATGCACACACATTCACCACCTTGACAGTACAGCCGAGGGCTCAGCAGAGGAATGGTGTCTAGAGGTATCAAAAACAAACAAACTTGTCTTCCTTATCCTTTTAAATGCTTCCTTTAAAGGGACACTCTAGTGGTACTTTAGAGTGAAGTCTGACCCGGCCCCCTTGGGTTCACCTGCCCTCTGCCTGCCCCTGCCCCACACCTACATGATGGAAATATTTCAAATCATGAACTCCAAGAGGCATCTATTTTACCGCCCAAAGTCGCAAAATCTAACAATTTGAAATATCACTACCGCAGACATTGCTCCCTTCAGAATGCTACATATTTAAACAGAATTTCACTTACCAGAAAAACCCATCTTTAGAGACAAAAAGGGAGGGGTGAGGATGGGAAACACACTGATTTAATGTTTTATCGAGAGGAAGAGAGTGTAGAAAGAGGCTTGCTCCACATCAAACAGGCTGCAGTGTGGTGAATGTAGCCAGGCAGAGAGCAGTGCAAATTGGAAGATTTAGCAGCTGGGAGTTTAAACATCGCTTTTGTTTTTACAGGCCCTAGATATTAATAACACTGTTGTGCAAATTACAAGTCTTTCCTTTCTAAAAGATGGAGGAAATCAAATGTTTGCATAAACCAACCATCTGTAATTCCAAAGGCAGACATTTCCTGGTCATCTTTCTGGTCCAATATGCAGCATTATGTCCTTGTATTGGGTCCTTCCTGGGCTGCCCTGCACAATGTTCACAGCTGTCACTCCTCTGTCCCCCAGCATCTGTTTCTCTTGTTCCTTCCTACCCTGGCCCAGGCCCTCATAACTGTTTCCTGAAGTGCAATTACTCATTAACTGGCCTCTTTGGTTTCAGACTCCTTATTCTCCAATCTGTCCTGAACTCTCCCCATCCTCTTTGTTTGCGACATCAGTGGTCCCCAGTCTTTTTTGGACTGGAGACTGGTTTTATGGAAGACCATTTTCAACAGACCATGGGATGGGGTGGTTTGGGGGTGATTCAAGTGCATTCTATCTCCCTCTCAGATCATCAGGCTTTAGATTCTCATAAGGAACACACAACCTAGATCCCTCAAATACTCAATTTACTGTGGGGTTCAAGCTCCTAGGAAAATCTAATGCTTCTGCCCATCTGCCAGGAGGCGGAGCGCAGGCAAGCCATGGGGAGCGGCTGAAAATACAGATGAAGTTTCGCTCACTGGCCTGCTGCCAACCTCCCGATGTGCAGGTTTGTGGCCTGGGGTGGGGACCACAGTATGAAATTATCTTTTCCATTATAACATTTCACTTCTCAGAAATCTGCACTGGCTCCCTGCTGTCTGTAAAATAAAGTGCAATTCCTTAGCTGGGTTTTCAGGATGTTCCACATCTCCTGAGATGTGTTGCATGTCCCCTGCTACTGAATCCTTTTCCTGGTCTCCAGCCAGGCCAGAATCCTCCCTGCCCTGCTCACGCGACACTCTGATTCTCATGTCCAGGTCTCTGCCCCTGCTGGGTCCTCTTTCTGAAGTTCCTCCTCCTTCCCTTCCTTTCAAACTACTCTCTCCTCTCCTTCAAGGGCCTACTCAGATCCCTCCTCCTTCATAAGCTTTGGACTCTCCAGCCCACTCTGAGAAGGGAGTCGGCACTGAACCTTGTTATGCCTGAATAAATCACAAAGACCATTCATCAAGGAGCTTCCCACAGAAAAGAGATGATTTTACATAAGTGTTGTGTCCTTCACGATAATGCAAAAAATGGTAGGAGATATTGTTGATATTGCTTTTCTCATTCTCTTTAACCATTTATAGAACTGCAATAGTCACCAGTTATTAATTATTCACTCTAGATCAGTTTATATATGAATCAATATCCTTTAATCCTGGCAAATAGCCCAGCTTGGTAGTGATATTTAATCTGGAAATACGGATAAAAGGAGCCCAATAGGAAGGAAGCGTGCATATAGTACATATCTAATTGCACCTCTACCCTTCACTCCACATAGGGTTTAAAGTCATTATCCATTTGACCTTTTTCCCTCCCTTCCTCAATAACCAGGTATCTTTTGCAGATAAAGAAACTAAGGCCTAGTGGGGTTAACCCCTTATGCAAATGCACAAACTAGTAAGTGCAGAACTGAAAACTGAATTCATGTCTCTCTGACTCAAAAGTTGCTCTTTCCACACTGTGCCGTGGCAGACAATCATTACTGCGGTATGCAGGAAGCTCCCCTTTCATCTGTAGATTGGGAAATAAATAAATACTCTGCATTTTCTCAGCTTAGCTGTAAGGTGGAGACTGTGCTTGAAAAATCTCTGCAATATTGCACACCAGTTTTGTTATAAATACCATGAGGTTGGGGTCTGCAAATCCAACCCCATTCTTCCAAGCTGCACAAAGGACCACAAAGCCAGAAAACAAGCCTCATCAACTGAGTCCTGTAACTATCTCTCCGATAGCAAACAGCTTGGTGCAATGCTGTTTACCTCTGACACGTTGGTGCAGGAGCTGCCGTTCCCAGTACTTTAAATGTATCTCGTGGTCTAATCACAGAAAAGCATATTTAGGATGTCCTTCATGTGCAACTGTGTGCGTGTGTATGTTAACTAAGCAACAAGACTCGTTTTCCTCTTCTCTTGATTACAGTCACTGCTAAAATATGGAGTCATAAGACTTAGAGCAACAACAACAGAAGAAATCAAATTCTGCCCATCAGTACACAGAGAACAAACCATCAGGAGAATGCTCAGGGATTTTATGGGCAGAATAGTCTGCCTTACTACCTCCTTCTCACTCCACATAGAGATCCAGTGCGGTTACACACCGGCATTACTCTCAACACTTTCTTCTTCCCATCTTTCCATAGGCAGAGACGGCCACAGATACAGGAAAGGAAGTGTGGTATATGACAATGATTCTCTTAACTTTAATTTTCCAGCCAAAAAAAGTATATACGTATTTTTTTTTCCAGCATTGCACCAAGCCTTTGCTCCCAGGTAAAATTTAATGAGGAAACATCACATAAGACCGAGAATATGATGTTTTGTTGTAGATATTTCTGAATTTAAACATTTGTCATTCACTTACTATAAATCCAACCCAATGAGAAAGCTCTGATGAGCACACAAACTTGACATTGGGATTATAGGTGACAAGCATAGTCATATGTATCTCGGGATTCAATCTCTATATTTTCTTTTGGTTGAACAGTATTAAGAAAACCCTAATCCAAAGTGGGGAAAAAGTAAGGTATATGCAGGTCTGAATTAGAATAAAAAGTAAAAAGAAATAGTATTGAATTACAACTGTGCTAATCAGTGATTTAGCTATAAGAATATCAAAAACTTGGTAGAGGATAGTGTGGGAAGCTTTATTCTGAAATTTGCACAAAAACATGTTGGGATAATGGCCCAACTTGACATGCTGGTGGGCTCTTGTTTATTGGGATATGATACATAAAGACTTAAATAGCGGGTGCGAGTATGTGTATAATCATGTGCACGTGTGTGTTTATTGCAAGTTGAAACAGATTCTCACTTCTTCTCTAACTTCTTAAAATTATAAGAAGTGAGAATCAATTTAGCGTACTTAAATTAATGTCTTTTGCTGAATCTTAAAATTCTGGACAGCACAATATGGAAACACTGATTCTAAGGTTCTCAACCTTCCTAATGCCTCCTAATGCCACGACCCTTTAATACAGTTACTCATGTTGTGGTGACCCCCAACCATAACATTATTTTCATTGCTACTTCATAACTGCAATTTTCCTACTGTTATGAATTGTAATGTAAATATCTGATATGCAGGATGTATTTTCATTGTTACAAAGGGGTTGAGAACCGCTGTAGGTGTACGAAGGGAGCAAGGTCTGGGCCCAGGGTCACCAATTGTGGGCCACTATACCAGTTTAAACGTCAGCAGGCCATACTTGGGGCAGCAAGACACCATAGATTCTCAAATGACCCAAGAATGTAAGCAAGTACAATTTGTCCCCCAGCAAGACAGGATGGTCCCAGAGCATCTTTGTAAAGCTTGATTATGCCTCTTCTTTAAAGGTAAAACATAACCAACAGGGGACACCCAATGCGTGCACCGGCCTGTCTCAACTTTGAATCTTGCCAGGCAAGCATCTTCACCCAGGCATTAGTTAGCTCACGCTGGGACCCCACTCAGATTTCATCCCTTGTTTTGCCCTCCTAACTTATCTTCTAATTTATTATCTTATCTTTGTTGTTGAAGGAACTTCAATGTCATTTCCTCTAAATATGTTTTCCTAACACATCCTTAACCAGAATATACTGGCAGAATTATTGCTGGAGTAGTTTTATTCATATATTATTACTACTAATAAATGAGTGTTATTTATTAACACCACTTATTCGGTACCTACTATAGTCCAATTTACATAGGAATATATATACTTTTATTCTCCCAAGCAACCCTGCCAGGTAGAGAGATTTAATTTACATTGTATAGCCTACCCAGAGGTCATGTATCAACCAGGGGCAACCTAAAATTCAAAACCATGTGTGCTGATGGCAAGTGCTACCATATTTTTACGTACTGTGCTGTTTTCTTTCATTGAACTTTTGCCTCCTAACTCTTTGTACATACTTTTGGGATAGCTGCATCAACTTGTATGGCAAATAAGCTCTCTTGCTGTCCCCTGTGGAATTTTGTGAACTTTTTAAAGGTACAAGTGGATCTAAGTCAGACCTTGAGTCTAGCCTACAGTTGTAGCTCAAATATTTGTTGAATTTAATCTAAATAATCAGAACCATAAAACTGGTAGCTAAAAATAATACTCCCTCGTCTGTTCACCTGCCTCTAGGCAAAGAGCTGCAAACAGGCCATCTCGGATAGAAAATGTTTCTACTGTTAGTGAATATTTTACTCTTCTTACTGTTCTGTGTCTAGAGAAGCATTTCTCTGGGTGAGGTATTATTCAGGGGGGATGAAATAGGGTTCTCTGTCCCCAAATCTGTAGCAGATTCTGCATGTTAAGCAAACCCTATTAATAATACCATTAGCCCATTAATGACTCTAAGAAATAAAGAAAACCAATTAGCCCTGTATAGCTTAGTATTTCTTAAAGGTATATGGTATGTCTTACAATTTTTTCTTTTTTTTTTCTTTTAAATACATGTATTTTATTATTCTTCCTTACAATTTTTTCATGTAAAACCTATTAGTCAGTCCTTGAATCCAATGTTCTGTAGAAGCCCCTTGGAAAGATTGGGTCTGAACTAATCTTTTATTGATTGACATCCTGCCACGTTCCAAAAAGGCTTTTTGGTGGCCGAGTTATACTTTAGTTTTTGTCCATTTCTTTTCCATGTTCAGAAGGGCATCAAGAACAATTTATTTATTTCCCTTATAAGCAAGAGGGCTAGTTTTCCCAAGCCATGTTTCATCAACAGAAGGCTCTCGGGGTCATTTCACTTTCTGGGCACATTTAGGATTTGTGGAATCAGAGTGATCCCTAGGGAAATTAAAGCCAGAAACCCCCCTCTATGGTAAACACACACGGTCCATTTAGGAATGGAGGGTTCAAACCCTAACTTCTATGCTTCACTCCAGCACTGCTCATGGGTGGGACTTTTCCCACCAATTTTTGGAGAGTAAGATATAACGTAGAACATCATTCTTCCACAGAATTCACATAAGAGCATAGATTCTCACAGATAACTTTATTTAAGTGATTTTCCTGGAGGTCAAAGAAAATTTTTGCAAAGTCATTGGTCATGGAAGTGTCTACCCAGAGCTTCACATGTGGGTGTAACACATCTGCACCATGTCGACGCAGGTGCAGTGACCTCATCAGGGTAGAGAGTGTGTACCATGAATCCCAAAGCCTTGCTGTCCTTTTTCTCCTACACCCTATAACCCAAGAGCAAGTCCCATGGCTTGAACTTCAAAATGTATCTATAAATGGACTGCCATCACCATCTCCATCATTGTCACCTTTGTCACTCTCATTTCTTGACCACCACTGCAATCGCTTCCTAGCTGGCCTCACTTCCTCCACCCCCTGACTTCCTGTAGTCTATTGTCAATTCCTAGAAAAACATGATTCTTCCAAAACTTAAATCAAATACCATGTCTCTCCACTGTACCCAAGCACCAAATCTTCCATGGCTCCTGTCACAGAGTCAAAGCCAATGTCACCATGATAGCTACCAAGTCCCTCTCCCAACTTTCGTTTGTCTATTCACCCAGTTCACTCTGTTCCACCAACTTGGGCCTTCTTGCTGGTCTGTGAGCATCCCAGGCATGTTTCTGCCTCAGGACCTTTGCATTTACTATGACCTCAGCCTGGATCCTTTCAGTGTGCAATCTTGCTTTCTCACCTCCTTCAAATCCTTGCTCAAACATTATCTTCTGAAATCTTACCCCAACTATCAACTGGACCCTTGTTCTCACCAATCCTCACCCTCTTCCCCTGCTTTCTTTCCCTCTAACGCATTTGTCACCTTTTAATATCCCTTATAATTTACCTATTATTTTGCTTTAGTTTTTTCCTGTCTCCATTCTCCTCCTATACACTAAAATGTAAGCTTCATAAGGGCAGTGATATTTATTAGTTTTATACCTACTTACATCCCCAGAATAGACGCATCTTAGACCATTAGAGCTGGACAAGAGCTTTGAGCTGGCAGACAGGAACATAGAGCGAATGGGCTCTTTGGAGATATCCAATCTCTTTGGAAATCTCCAAGGGCAGGCACAGGTAATGATAGGGACTGGTGAGTTATTGTTAATATTTCAAAAAATCTCTAGCATTCTTCCATCCGTTATGAGGCTACATGGCAAACTAAGGCATCACACTTCCTTGCTTTTAGTTTAAATTATCTTAGCTCAGTGTGTTAACTCTGATTATGTAAGTCTGATCAGAATCTCTGTCTACCGGTTACAAGTGCCTTTGATTTTTAGACTCAGGGAAATGAATTAATTATCGTATAATACATGCAGATGAGTAGATGTTTTGAAAACATGGATTCCATGGTTGGGGGTGGGACAATAAATGAGTGGAAATGATTGATCTCTGTCAACCCTTCTGTGCAAAATGAGGACTTTGAGGCTCTCAGAGATTTAGTGACTTTCTCAAGGTCACACCCACAGAACAAGGGCTAGAACCCAGTCTTTGATTCCCAGCCTTTTGCTGGTAGGAGCTCAAAGTCACAGTTTGCTGTAGAGAAGACATATACATGCTGTATATAACATTTGCATAACATATTACTCTAAAGACGGCATCCCAACTGAGCTTCTCAGCAGGCAAATAACAATTACTTAATCAGGCTTCTATTTACACTTTCATTGTGAAGGTTAGGTTAAGATTCACTGGCTTGATTAAGGGTGCTGCCTACACATGAAAGTGTTTACTGAGCTGAGCTCCCTGGAGTGAAATTCAAACAAACTTGTGACAGCCAAAGCACATTTTCATGTCCTGAAAGTCATGAATATCTTTACTGAGAGCCCAATCTCTTCCTTAAAGCAAACAAATGGTTATCCTTCAGGATAAACTATAAACAGAGTCTGCCAAGACACAAAGGGTCTTTCCTCTATGCTGTTAGTGTCATTTCTTAGTTAGTTTTAGTCTTTAAACCTAATGAATATGGATATACTTAGGTACACAAAATGAAAATCTTCTGTGTATGCAAAAGCATTACCGTGCCCGTTATACTATTTGATCCTTGGACTAATCCTGCAGAGCTGGAAAAACATACATTATTATCTGTGTTTTAAACCTAAGGAAGCCAAAAGCACTGGGAGGGTCACGGTCTGCCCAAGGTCCTCCAACTTGTTGGTGAAGGGAAACACTGGGATGGAAGGGAGTGGTCCTCACACGCTTCCATCCAGAACACAGGGCTGCATTGGGGAGAAGTAGGAAGATTTCATTGTGTCCCACTGTCTCTCCATCACTGATGGCACCAAAGGTCTGAGACTCAGGTCAAAAGCAGGAAATGGCTTCTGATTTTACAGAGATGAAGGGGAGTAGAAGAGACCTTCCCAGACCACCAGGTAACGTGGAGCTGAGTCAGATGGAGCAGGTGGGACTGACTTCTCTTCTGGTGTTCCTTCCTGGTGTGCCTAGCTGGGACATGATTCTTCATGGCTGGGACATGGTTCTTCATGGCTGGGACATCATGCTTCATGGCTGGGCTCTGCAGGCTTGGCTGGGAGTTGTCTCTCACACTGGCCTTTTCCCTCCCCACTTTGAACTTCAGCTTCCTTATTGGAGCTAGTAACACTTCCTCATAGCACTTTTATGATGATCCAATGAGATAAAGAACCCAGACAGCCTATTTCTACGTCTGACAAGCAGGAGAAGTTCCCAAAGGAGGAATTGCTTACCTCTGTGGGTTCAAAATTCCATTCATCAACTGGGTATTAAGGGTTCCCTGCACCCCCAGCCCTGCATTGGGCCATGTAGGAAAAAGCAGAAACTCATTCTTCTTGCTGAAGATTGGATATGCACATTGACATTTCAAGACTTGAAAATCGCTGGTGAGGGTACTGCTGCTTTCTAAAAGATCATTGCATGATCAAAGTAGCAGCAAGTAAAGTTAGTGTTCTAGGCAGTACACACAGCAAGTAGGGGAGATCTTTGAGGTCACTAGTCCTTAGCACCCCAGCCTTTAGCCCCAAATCACCCAGTCTAACCTTGGAGATGAATGAGAACAGATTGCTTTACATGCAATCCACCTGCCCTGCTGCTCCCAGTTCTTGACAGTGCTGAGAAAGGATCCTTCCAGATCTGCCCCACTGGCCTCACTCTGATCTAGTCCCTGTGGCCAGGTTCCCAGGTTCCCCGGCTCTGCCACTGTTCTCAGGCGTCCTCTGCTCCAGGCCCCAGATCTCAGCCTCATGCTTTGCCTCCTGGGCTTTCACTTTTCCTCTCCCTTCTCTGGAAACTGAAGCTCCTTTAAACTTTTCCTTTCCCTTCTCTGGCAACTGAAGTTTCTTTAAACAGGCAAACCATTCCCGGCATGCTATCTGCCCGCACTCGACTCTGTGTTGGTACAACACCCACTGATGTACAATAGCAGGCAGCTTGATAATGGGACATATTTGAGCTGATTGCCACTGGAGATAAGTGATGTCTCTCAATGCAGGCACTGCTGTTAAACTTCAGAAGGCAGAGGGGATGGGGAAAGTTGTATTATTTTTGTCCCTCAAAAAATAAAAAGCATCCCTTTTGAGAACAGCTATACCTCCTCCGCGATTCTCATTTCAGATTAGGCTATCAGGTGCGCAGGGCAATTGGCGGCTCCGATTCCGCTGGAGCCTCTGTCTGATAGTCAAGCCTTTCACTAGATTCTTCCCGAATGCTGACACTCTGCACCCACTCCCTTGCTGGCTCTGTGTCCTTGAGGACAGCTCTATTAAACATGGGCCTCTCTCCCATCTCCTTAACTCCACCGTTTGCGTC
Organism: Perodicticus potto; assembly: GCA_963574655.1. Lineage (NCBI taxonomy): Eukaryota > Metazoa > Chordata > Mammalia > Primates > Lorisidae > Perodicticus > Perodicticus potto. Next base: position 32,195 of record CAUYRH010153971.1, on the reverse strand, counting down.
TCTCTTTTCTCTTTTATTTCCTTCCCTCTTTCCTTCCTCTGTTATTTTTCCTCCAGCCTGTTTTCTCCTCCTCCCCTCATCTGGCCTCCCTTGATCTGATTCCCATTGTCTCTCTCCCTCCTTGTTTTTCCTCCCCCCACCCAGCACCTCCCTTTCTGCACCCCAGGGGAAGCCAAGTCCTAGGGTTCCAGGACTGTAAGCATCATTTTTGTAGACCAAGGAAGTTCCATGAAATCAGGCAGATCCTGCTGTTTGTTTTCCAAGAGCTCGATCTGGGGAGGAAGGTGGGAGCAGGATAGAGAAGAGCTTGGTAAGCTGCAGAGGGTAGGACTTGGGGAGACTTTAGAGAGACGTCAGCTGAGTCAGGAAAAAGGCAAGGGGCGCTGGAAAACAAAAAGGAGATGTTGGCATCAACCACCTGACTTGGAGCAATAAGGAGAGAAAATCCATTAGTCACAGATTGAGCTGCTCTGTGGCCAGTTACCACGGCGAGAGACAAAATTACCAAGGAGAAAGGGAGGCACCCATCACTCTCTTAAAGGGGCCACTTGCTGCATCTAATATCTGGGTAAGTGGCGGTAGGAGACAAGGAGATGTCCGCTTTCCTGTGGCTTCTTCAGGCGGTGAACAGAGAACAGCGTCTTTATAAACACATTACACCTCATGGGGAGCAGGGAGAAATTCAATTAGGTTTGAATGAGAAAGGTAACTTGAATTTCAATTAATTGCCTAATTGAAGATAATGGAGACCTGGGGGCACCCTGCCAGGCTGATTCCCACACCCAAATCCAGAGATTTTCCCAGGGATTAAAGATGCAATTGAATTACACATTTCTATTAGATTAGATGCTGATTGCATTTGGCACTCTGAGTTAATTACATAGTTAATTACACAGCCAATAACTCCCCTTTTCTAATAACCCTGCTGGATGTGGCTGGTGCTGCGGGGTGAGGGGAGATCCTGCTCCTGTAATGGGAACGCTGGGAGTCTGAGATGGTGGGAGCTTCCTTCAATGAGGGGACACCGAATACTAATAGGGAATTATTCTAATTGTCCCTGTTCTTGATGAACAGTAAATTATTCCGCTAACATTTACCATTGTATTCATTCATTATCTAAGGGTGATTAGGAATGAAGGGCTTGTGAGGCCTCCCCAGTGGCACAAATAAGGCTGCAGTAACTAGAATTCCTTTCCTCTGGGGTCAGACTTCCCCTTCTCAGTGACAAACCCTGAGACTAAACTTTGCACCTGCCAAAGTGTTTTCCAGGGCCTCACCTTTTTGGATTGTAAACTAAGCTATGAGGTAGTTTTCAGTTTTGCTATTATCCGAAAGGGAAAGGGGGTCTTTGGTAGGAGGGACCATTCAGTAATCTTCCAGGAGGGCAGTGGGGTGGGAGTTCATCAGAGTCAGAGTTTGACCTCAAATCGCACTCTCATCTCTGTGAATGACAGGGTATCTGACTGTCATTCTGACTCAGAATACTTCTTTCCAGAGTTTGTCTTCATCCATTTGGGCAGCTGTCTTTCATATACCACAAGATCAGGTAGCTACAAATACCAGAAGTTTATTCCACTGCTCTGGAAGCTGGAAGACCAAGATCAGGGTACTTGGAAGATTTGTTATCTGGTGAGAACCCATTTTCTGATTCATAGAAGGCATCTTCTCCTGGTGCCTTATTTCATAAAGGCACTAATCTCATTCATGAGGCCTCCACCCTCATGACCTAATCACCTCCCAAAGGCCTCACCTCTTCATACCCTATTGCCCTCCCATTAATGGCTGGATTTCAACATGTGAATTTGGGGAGGACACAAATATTCAGTGTATAGAAGGTTTTAGTTCAAGGTTGAGTGTGGTTTCAGTTTAAGGTACAGACTAAAATGGAGCTCAATACAATGCAATTGGCTGCCTGACGACACAACTACCAGGACCTAAATATGAAATAATGCCTACTTCCAGAAAGCACTGCTGTGCTGGACCCTACAGGGACACAGGGAGACCACACATGGAAGGGTCAATCTAGTTTCCTATGCACCTGCACTCATTCCACCAATCACAGACAGCGACATCCCTATGTAACTGACACCCCCATGGTAGGATATGCTCTGGCCACTGTCTTTTGAGAGAAAATTATATGAGAAAGTTTTGGAGCTGATGGCAGAGAAAGGAGAGGGAAAGCCTGCCTCCCAGCCTCCCAGGGAAGGATTCCTGGAGGCCAGAGAACAGCAGCAGATGCCTAGTGATACAGACCAGACCCACCAGGGTGAAACAACAAACATATTCACGATAAACAAACAAAACAACCAGCGATGGTTTCCAAACACCTCGTTCCCCTCCACTTCCCCACCTTTATACACATAGTTTTATGTTCATTACCCCTCTGCCTGGATCATCCACCTCTGCTTCACTTCTGAAATGTCTCTCTCATTCAACACTGCCCTCAGAAAGGCCAAACTTCTGCTGCTTCCCTTCTTCCCTTCTCCCTGTCCAGCTTCCCTGCCATCCTGACCCACTGATCACACGGCAGTGGGATGTGTGCTGACGCTTCCGCCTCCCTGGTGGAGAGTAAGACACGTGAGCATGTCGGCTTTGCTTTTTTCCATCTGTGTATGTGAACGTCTGGGTTGGCCTCAGCAAGGTGCTCAGTACCTATCTGTGAATGGAACTTTCTGCTCTGCTGTGGGTATTTGGAAAATCGGATATTCAGTCACGCAGAACAGCATTGCAGCTCCTAGACATGGCTCCAGAGAGGGGTTTGGTGGCCAACAGACTTCTGCAGCTCTGTAGTCTTTCAAGATCAATTGTCAAGAGAGCTTAGCCAAGGAGTTGGTTGAAAGAGGAGAGAGGCTGTGTTGGTGGGGAGTGGTCTTCTGCCACCTGCACCTCCCTCCCGAGCCTCTGCAGGCTTCCCTGCACCATGATGCTGTGCGCCCTGGGTACCGAGCCTCCCATCTGGTGTCACCTCCATTACCTCCATTCCCACTGAAGCCTGCCTGCTGAGTAGGTCCTAGTGTCGACAGTTCTATCCCAGAGATTTCTACCAAAACTAACCTCTGCAATGTCCCCATAAAATGGCAAATGATCCTGTTTTCCATTACAGAGAGTCTAGCAGTCTCAATTAAGATTTTCACATAAATAGTTAACAAAATGCTCAATGCACTATTTGCATTTGACCAAAGACTCCTTTAGACTTCTTAACTTGCTGACTCTCAGCGGCCCTTGGGCAGCACACAGAAATGGCTCAGGATTTCCTGGTTGTCACAATGGGTGAGTTGCTGTCATTTTGTGAACTAACACTAAGGATGTTAAATGTTTTGCATTGCAGAGGTTAGTCCTGAAAAATGAATTCTGCCATCTAAAATGCCAATAGCACTCTTTAGGAGACACTGCACTGGAAGTTGGGGGGACGAATACCAACTGCAGTATAGTCTTGGGATAGAGGGGGGAGGTACTACATCTGGGGGACAGGCAGTATTTTGAGAAGTGGCTGTTTATGTTGCATGTACCCCAAATTCTCCCTCCCCTCTCCCCCTCCCCCCAGGGCCTTGGTCCCAAGTATGCCAAGTGCAGTCTCTGCACTGGTGTGACCTCTCCAGGTAAGAATAGGATGGGGACAGGTGACTCAGTGAGCCCACACTCCTCACCTCACTCTGCCCATGGTCTGAGCAAGGTTCCCACAGGGAGGGCAGCCTTGCGTCAGGGTAACAGGGTGGACAACCATAGTTGCTGGATGTCACCCCGGGGTCCCCCTTCAGACCAGCCATGGATATTTAAGTGGCTTTCTTGATCAAACGGGGCACACAGCAGCTGTGAGTTGACTCCTCCTTAGAGAGCCCTTAGTCATGTGAAAAAAAAAGAAGAATCCATCTGGAAAGGTTTGCTTTCCAAAGGGAAAGCAGAGAGAGTTACTCCCAGCTGCTATTTCCAGCCTGTACACTAAAACCATCAGGCGGATGGCTCCACTTCTTCTGCTCCTGGGGTCTTTTCCATTGGGTGGGGTGTGGCTCCCAAACCCTCTCCTCTTCTGGTGAACTGTCCAAAGGGGATGATGAATGAGACAATGGAATATGTATTACTCAGGGGCCTTTGTTTCAAATAGCTGAAAGCCACACTAGCCAGAAAAGGAATTTATCCACAAGGTATTGGGTACTTACCCAATATGTTAGGAATGCAATGAAAACCATGTTCAGAAAATAGCACAGAACAAAGAGAAGTTGGGCAGCCACACCATAGCCAAGATCAGAACACACATCTAAACCTCTAGTGTCATTGCCACCTAGCAGCATACCTACCATAGCCTACCTTGCCATGCTGGTGGCATCACGGGCTCCACTGCTGTCCTAGCCCCCCTAGAGAGACCACCCACCTGGGACTGCTGCTTCCCGTGCTTACTTCTCTGTGAAGCCTCTCACAGCAATCTGGGGTGGATGTGTGTGGCTGGCCAAACATGGGTCAAATTTCCACATTCTACTTCAAGGAAGGCTGGAAACATGCCTGGTCTTTATAGCTTGTGTAATAGAAGGTGTGTTCTGCCTTCTTTGGTATACATATGATATGCCAAACTTAGGAAAGATACTCAGGTGCTGGACAAATGGGCAAATATCTACTGCAAAAAAAAAAAAAAAAATCCACAGTGCAAGCAGACTGCAGAGATTACTATTAAAAGAAACACAAACTAGTATTAATAAAGAAGACAGTCAGATATGGGAAAGAGGTAGAATTAGAAATTGTCATCCCTGAGGCTGAGACAATTGAGCTAATTGAGATTTTCCTTCCCTCCTCTCACTGGATCAAAGAAGACTTAAATACACTAAAATCAGTTGCTTACAGTGACATTGCCAGTTAGGAGAAAGCGGGGACTGCAATTTAACATCCACAACCTCGCTCCAAGCACCAGGAGCTCTGCTAGCCCCAGCTGGGGCCCAGTCTCTGATTCCTCCTTGCACATATTTTGCTTTAAACTGAGGTTCCTGAACTCCACTCTCACCTGGAGAAGTCAAGAAGCTGACTGAGCAGTTTCTTCAATGTTGGTTTGGGTAGAGGTCAAATGGGCTAATGTCATGCAGGGAATGTGGTGCATGACATTGCACCCAATCTTCACGCCTCCCTGCATCCATGCCCTTGCCACGCCCAGGCCCTCTTCTTGGGCCTTGTGCATTTCTCTTTGTTGCCTGTGCCTCTGTGGTCACCATGAGAACATGCGCCACTGAGAAAACTAGCCCAAGCAGAATCCAACCGAGATCAACCAGCCCTCAGTGGTGCTGCAGGTGTGCAAACAAAAACAAGCCACTGAGTTTTTAAGAGTGTCTGAAATGTATTCATTACTGACAAATACAACAAACTGTTAACTTTAAAAAAATTACACAATTTATAAATTTGGAAAGGAAAGCATTTATTGCTTATGAAGAGTTACAGCCTGCACAGTGGCCATTCTGACAGACTGGGAAGGGGATCCCCTGGATCAAAGCCAGTAGAGGCACTTTGAAGGAGAGATAAGACAAGATTTATGCTGAGTGGGCTGGCCAAGTGCACATGTTCAACAGGTTACGGAATGAGCTCAAATACTTTGACGAAGGTGGTTCTAATGCACGCATGCTAAATAAACATGCACTCTAAATGTGTGCTATGTTCACTTTGGGTTGGAGACTTGACATTTCAGTGTGTTACAGTTGAGTCTCGTGCATCAAAATGTCAAGCAGGAAGACATGAAGGCACTTGAGTACAGGGTCTCTGTGAACTAACCCAAACAGCCCATGGTCAGTGGTTTCTTATCATGAAAAAGTTACTGAAATAAGTCTCTTATCTAATCAAAGCTATAGTTGTGGCTTGTGGAATACCATATGGTCCCTTAGTCAGTGGAGTGGGTGAGCTGCAATTGTTTCAATATTGCTTGTCTTGAGACCAGGGCTTATTTAGCTGCTAGAGAAAAAGAAACATCTTGTGGCAGTTAGAACAATTTATTCTTTAAGTATTAGGGTCCATGACTTAACCCTTGCCTGGCATGACCTTAGATCCTGTTTATAATTTGGTGTCTTATTGTCACAAAGAGTCTTCACTGTCATTCTCATGATCCCTATTTTAACATTGACACTAGTCAGTTGTGTCTAAATAGCAAAAGGGAGGGGGTATAATGAGGCATGTCTGACCTCCCTTCCTGCTATGGCTGGGAACTCGAGATAGTAGTTTTTCTAGGGTTCCCTTGGGTGTTTTTGGAGACAATTTCACTTTGTCATGTTGGGTAGAGTGCCATGGCATCATAGCTTAAAGTAACCTCAAACTCTTGGGCTCAAAAGATCTTCTTGCCTCAGCAAAGTAGCAGGGACTAAAGGCATCGGCCACAATGCCCAGCTATTTTTAGAGATGGAGTCTTGCTCTTATTCAGGCTGGTCTAGAACTCATGAACTCAAGCAATCCTCCCGCCTCTGCCTCTCAGAGTGGATTATAGGTGTGAGCTACAGCAACTGGCCCCTTAGGTTCATTTTTAATACCTGACTTACTGCTCAAGAGCCAGCAGCATGGAAATGTACTCACTCCAACATGTGTACACATGCACACACACACACACACACACACACACACCCCTACACATACATTTGTTCACACACATCTGTACACATACATACATGCAAAACACAGCCAGGAGAAACTGCACAGCTTAGCAGTTCCTGCTCTTTCTAAAGCAGGTGTGGCTCATGTGAGAGATCATACATCCCTCTGTAGTTGGCTTTTCCATCACCCTTAGCACCTCTCTCACCGTTGTGGTTGATTCCAGGCCCAGGGCCTGTATACACTTTCCTCTCAGCCGTGGAAAGAATGTGGGGGGTAGAGCAGGTATCCAAAACCATCATGTGACCAAAGGTCACCTGTCATCTACAAGTCAACAACCAACAATTAGGTCACTGACGCTGGATGGCTGCTACAAAATGCCAAGCACAATCCCCTACTCTGGGGCTTCCCCCAGTGCTCCCAGAGCTTGCCAGATAAAAGGGTACTGACGGGTCAGGGTAATCATCAAATGCACATTCCACCGAGTCACAGGGACTGACACCAAGTTGGGAGGAGGAGGCCAAAGTGTGGGAGAAGGGGATGACCACAGAGCAAGGGAGCCAGCTAGAAGACAGCCACATGCTGCTGAAGATTAGGAGGAAACAAATGAACAAATCATCGTGGCTTCTCAGCAGTGCATGTCTGTACTCAGAGTGGGAGCTGAGAGGGGCGTCTGGCTGATGAATTTTAATGTCTCAGGGAGCTAACCGACAGCCAGCATCTCTGTTAGATATGGGCTCGGAGGAAACTCAGAGAAACAATGCAACATCTCACCAGGACAAGCGTCTACAACCACGCTCCTCCGGTAAAACCCTTTCTTCTCCTTCATCCTCCTCTGCTAACAGGCTGAGTCACTGGCAGTTAAAAGCCCCGTGCTGGGTGCTGCAGATACTGGAGAGCTGGGGGGATGAGAGGATGAAGACTCTAACGCAGTCAGAGCACCTGTTGCCTGTGCCTCCCCCGGATCTCCAGAAGCTCTGAAGCATGAACGCAACACAAGGAACGTGATCCAAGGAAACACTTTATCACCAACAGACAACATATTGATCATGGATTCCGGGCAGCTGATTTCTCAATTCAAGGTGCAGTGAACATTTTAATAAATTCTTTTTTCTGCTGGGAAGATAGAGATCCCAGGTTGTTGAAAGCTGGCTGCAGCAGGAAGGCAGCAGACAGATTCCTGCAGGAGAAGGGGGAAGGAGGGCGTGGGCCTCAACTGACCCTGGGACTCTGTGATCTGGCATTTGAGAGAACCTTTGCCAGAAGAAATCTCCCTGCTTTATGCAAGTTTCTGCTAAGTAGGTGAGCATATTTTATTTATGTCAACTAAATCCTCTGGACATTCACAGGGTCCTTCTTCACTAGACAAACATTTCAGACACTGAGGTTGATATGAAAGGTGATACTGACATGGCAGGGAACAGCAGAAAGGAAAATGCGGAGCCAGTAAAGGGTGGGGCCGAGGGGTGGCTCCCAGCAGCCACTTCTTTTTCTTTCTGAGAGAAAAAGGTCCCCATGTGGTCCATGGGCCCTGGGCAGAAGGGGAAATCCCAGAAATACATGGACCATTTAGGAAATGGTGGCTGCGGATTGGAGAAGGTGCTCCAGTGGCAGAGGCTCGGCAGGGCATGGGCCAACTGGGGCTACCTGTAGACTCTCAATGCTGGCGCCTTCTCACTCCATAGTCAGGACTCCAGGGCTCAGGGAGGGAGAATGATTTGCCCAAGGTTGAATAGCAAGTGGGATTACAGCTCAAGTCTGCCTTTCAGCTTTGTTTTACTTTTACCAGGGCGCTTCCACTGACTCGGATGGTAAGAACAATTAGTGCTCCTTCTTGGAGAAAACATTTATTTAGGCTTGACTCCTGGCTATGACACGTACTGGTATTGTCACCTTGAACAACAGACTTAACCTCTCTGGGCCTCTCATTTTCTTATTATCCAAATGGGCCACCAAAGCTTATTTCAGAGAGTCATATTACATGAGCTACTGCATAAACTCCTTAGCAGTATCTAACATCTACTGAACTAATTATTGAGTTTTAATTGCGTTCCTAGCAGTATTCTGAATGTTTTACATAAATTATTTCATTTAATCCTCATAGCAATCCTTTGTGTTAGGAAGTACTATTATCCTCATTTTCCCAGATACAAACCCAAAGCATGCAGTGGTTAAGCAGCTTACCTAAGGTCATGTAGCCGGTCTTGGAAGTGACCAAATTCAAAGCCAGGCTATCTGAGAATACACCTTGCTTTGAAAAGCTCTCCTGACTGCCTGCATCCAAGGAGTCATGAATATCAAAAGAAGAGGCAAAATCAAGGATCTTAAATAATTCTTCATGTGGCTTCCTCATTCTTCATTTTTGCTCTCCTTTCCATCTTCTCTTTGGTTTCAGTCCTTATCATCACCAATATGAAGAGTTAGGATTAGTACAAGGACAACCCTACAGGCTATCAAACATAGTAACTGAATTATCAAAGACTTGGGGTTTGATCATATCTCAACACCCTTCAGCTTGGAGCTGTCCTATGGGGGTAATTTGTATCATCAAGGAGGAAAAACAAACCATGAATGAGTGATTTGATAACCGGAGAAATCAACCAAGCAACTCGGCATCTGGGGCTGAGCCCTGTGGAGTGTGGGGTGGCTGAATTGTTCAATGCGTGGGGCCCAAGGCCCGACAAGCTCAAGGAGGCAATTTGGCAATGTGATTTCAGAACCCCAGTAGGTGGTGGCATTCTTATTCTAGGTCTGGGATGGCAATAACAGTAACTCCTGTTGTCGTTCTAACTCTCGTTCTCATGGCAGATGGTGTTAGCTGCTCGCACCATTTTCTGCTGGGTTTAAATGTGGCTTTGGTACTGTTCCCACCTACCTAGAGAGGGCCCTTAAAGAAGAGCACATCTGTTATCCTTGTTCTGAATGTTTGGGGGATGGAGGAAGGAGAATCCAATAGCAAGAGTATAGCTGGATTATGAGCTTAGACAAGGCTGGGGACTCCAGGGCAGGACTCTTGTTCTCATAATGAACTAAAATAAGATCAGAAGTGTGTATGGGGCCAACGTGGTGAGAGAAAAAGTATTGCGAATAAAGTGACTTAGGCAAACAGGGCTCAGACTAACCTAATCCATACTGTGCTTAGACAGTAAGACTCACCTTCAAATACTTCCCAGGGGGTTGGGCTGACATCCCTGGGTGTGCACCTGGCCCTGTCCTGGACAGTATTCATCCTGCCACTGGAGACATCAGCCATCCTCACCATGAGCATCTAGGGTGGGCAAGGGAGAGGAGATGAGGCATGAGCTGACACGGGGACCACAGAGAGATATCACGCACTTACCTCTGAACCCATGCCCAAGGTAGATGCAGAACCTAGTTCCAAGCAACAAGTGGTCTAGGGGCTTAGCTTTGTTATTGACACACCCTGTCATGGGAATAGGGGACAGTGGCAATTGAACTAACTGAGGTAGCTCTGAAATTTGGAGCAGCCCTTCTCAAACATATATGAGAAGTCAAGCTCTTTCCCAGCCAATAGAGGCGATTCAGTTAGTGATTAGGAGCATGGATTTAGTTTGATCTTGGTTCTGCCACTGACTAGCTGGTCACTGGGTGAGTTACTAAACCTATCTAAGCATTAGTTTTGTCACAGGCGAAATAAAGAATTCTAAAACCTGTATCATAGGGTGGCTGTAAACACTAAATAAGATAATTATGTGAAATGTTTAATGCAGTACACACAGTAAATATTTTAGTATTTCTATCAGTGAAGAGTTTAAAGAGAAGAAGGTAGTCGAGACTATGGAGGGTACATGTACATTGAACATTTACTGTGTACTATACACCAAAAATATCTTTTGTATTTTTTCATGAGCTGATCAGTCAGGTGTGGCCAAAGAGGGGACATAAGAGAGGCATAGAAAAACCAATCTGTAATACTCACAGATCCCAGAGAGACAGAGTCACCCCACAACACAAGGAGACTATCAACAGAGTCCAAGGGAGCATGTTCAGACAAGCAAGGGGCCCAATAAAGAGGAAGGCCCTTTGAACAAGTGCTCTACTGAGGGCCAGAGGGAAGTCCCCAAGTGAAAGGCACCAGGGGACTTCACTGGTGCATCTGAACATCACTAGGTAACAATTAGGAAAGTACAAGAAGGAAGGTCTGTGGCAGAGGCCAACTTTGACCCATTGGTGCAGGTGGTCACCTGGGCAGGGTTTCACAGCCAGTTTGAAGAGATTTTGAGACAGGAAGAAAATATGAAATTTTAAAATTTGCAACACAACATTATTACACATTTAATCTTTATAATAAGTCTGAAGGTTGATTGCATCAATGACCTTAAATAATGGACTCTTTACGTCCTTTCATTTTGTAATATGAACTTTCCTTCCCCCCAAAAAGATGGAGTTTCTTCTCCCACACATTGAATCTGACCAAAACTCACTTACGGTTTTGCTTTACCAGCATAATATGGTAATTCTGAGCCTTCCACTCATTCTGTCTCTTGGAATCCTGCTATAGTCTTGAAAATAAGCTCAGACTATCTGGGACAATCATCAAGCCCAGTCGTTCAAGTTGAGGCCACTAGACAAGCCTACAGTCAGTTAACTCCCAAACATGAGAGAAAGATTCCTTCAAGATAAGCAGAGCCACCTGCCTGACCACAGATGCATGAGACCAAGAAGATCTATCCAGCTGAGTTGCAAGAAATATTAAATATTAGGAATCAAGCTATGGAGTTTTGAGATAATTTGTTACACAGCAATCACTACCTAATGCAATAACTATATGAAGTAAAGCTGAGAAAAACAAAGAAGAGGAAAATTAAGTTACTTAACATGCCTAAGTCACAGAGCTATTAAGTGTTGGAACAAGCTACTTAGGTCCAGAACCTTACCTCTGAATCAGTGTGCTACAGCAATCCTTTAAAGATGCCAGCTTCCTCTTCTGATATAGGAATACATGAAAGATTTTCACATTTCTAAAATATTATTTGACCAAGGATGCAACCACATCTCATAGTATTTCTCAGTCAGAGGCAGGGTCAGATAGGAGCTGGGGCAACTCATCATTCAAGAGACTGACATGGCCTCAGTCTATTTGTATATTAGGCAATTATGTTTACTAGTGAGTAGTATTTAGAAGCAGAGTGCCACTGTCTTATGCTTGAGAGCTGAAGGACAATATTTCATCAGGAAGGATAATCTAGGGCTGCCCATGACAACAAATAAACATTCAAATCTCAGTGGCTTAACAGAGATTTATTTCTAGTAGATAGCATATGTTGATACAGCTCTAACAGCCAGGTCCCACGGTCCAAGAAAGAGGAAGAAGATATGTGTAAGACAGGTCTGGGAGTGCCTTATGTAAATTTTCCCATATCCCATTGGACAGAAAATAGACTCAGCCTAACTTCAAGGGAGGCTGGGAAATGTAGTCTTTCTGTGTGCCCAGGAAGAGGACATGGCATGCAAGCCTATAGCCTGGTCTCTGCCAAAGTGCCAGGGAGATACCAGACATTAACACTACAGATGCCAAGGACCTCTGAGCTGCCCTGTCTGCCTGGATCGCTTCTGCCCAGTGGCAGCTGCTCTGTGGTACAGCAGGTAGCTGGGCCTTAGGTCTGCCAGCCCTCCCCTGACGCAGTCCTTTTTAGGGTCTCACTTTACTGAGCTCCCAGGTCATAAGTCAGGCTTAAATTCTTGCTCCATTTGCCTTAAGACCTACCTTTCACCCCTCATTCCATTTCTCTGATATGGATCTTTCTCAAATAGTGAGGCTTCCAAAGAACTTGATTTGCTGAGGCCGTAGAATAGCACCCCCTCCCAGACTTTAAGTGCCTAAACAAACAGAAAAAGTGTTTGGTGGAATTTCAGAAGGATCATGGCTCACCTGAAAGCTACCAGATAATGATGTCTGACATGAGAGACAGTCACCAAGTCCACCCTCCTCATCTTGTGGGTGAAGGAACTAGAGCCCAAACTAGTTAAGAAACTTGCTTAAAGGAAAACCACCAGTGTTCTTGGTAGAATTAATAGGGAGGGGCATCCTAGAACCTGTAGGCAGTAGAGTGCAAAACATTGGGCCCCAGGAGGCCGAGTGCCACAGAGTGCACCAGGTGACCAGTATATAAGGGGCCTGTGAAAAGTGGTTCTCTATGTGCCAGGCAAGTGTCTCAGTCATTCAAACAAGCATGGGGGACTGCTCTTCGACGCTCTCTCCTTCTTTTTTTTTTTTTTTTGAGAAGTTTGTGAAATTATCCTGAAAGTGAGCTGATTGCTGCTGCCTAGAGAGAAGTGTGGGGGGCAAGTAGGGAGGGGACAGATAGGCACCCTATGGAGGCGGAAGAGGAGCCAGGACCTCAGTGGGCCTCTCAACCATGAAGATGAGGCATTCAGTGGGAACAATGGAAAGTAACTAGGAGGAGGAGGAGGTGGTGGGTCTGTTTCCCAGGAGACAAACTCCTTCCTCCTTTCCCTACCTCCTCTGTCCATCACCTACCCTCCTACTAGAGGCACAAAGCCTTGCATCCCCAGGGCCCCTGGATGCTAATCTCCCTTTCTGCTCTGCTGATGGACCCATGGCCTTGGTCAAGGTCAACAGTGTGCCTCCCTCAACCATGGTGTGTGGAGGGAGGCTTCAGATAGCTCAGGATTATTCTTTCATAGAGAGAATTAGGCCAAAATGAATACCAGGAGGAAAAATAAAGGGAAAAGAAGTGAATAAGAAAAGAGGGTGGGAGGACAGGAGGAGACCAAGGTCAGATGGCATTTTTCCCTAATTAGTGGTGGTGGTGGCGGCATTCAGAAGGGGGTGGAATTTGACTAGAGCTTCCTGATTTTACAAATGGGATTTGAAAGGTGTTATCCCATTCAGTCCTTGGGTCCATTTCATGGATGAGGAACTCAGGGTTTCAAAATATTAAGTGACTTGTCCAAGATCATGTGGACAATTCTGGTAAAAGAAAGTCTCGAACTTCTCCATCAAGTCCCAGGTCCTCTCTGTCATGTGATACTAGGGATGGGGGCATGCTGACTGGGTGCCATGTGTATATGTGACCACATCAGGTCATCTCAGCCCCAGCTTGACTCTGCTTCTTCCCAAAGAAAAGTGAGTGATCACTGGACTCCTGCCCTGTGATGACAATGCCTCATGTCAGTGTGTGGATAGGGATGTTGTGTTTGTGTCAATCAAGATGACAGTGGGAGTTGGCTCAAGGCCAACATCAGAGCCAGCTGAGAGGTCAGAAGGGTGAAGGACAGAGAAGAATTACTGCTGCTTCTCCCCCCACCCTGACTCAGCTTGCAGAGATGTTGGGATGGAAATGTCCCAAGAGACTGAAGATTCAAGGTGGACTCTATAAGGACTTAATTACAGTCGCTCTCATTACCACAGCCTGAAAGACCTAACAGTGTTCTCCAGAACCTGGATTTTTCTCTGAACGATGGAGAAAGACCAGAGGGAGGAATTGGCAATGGCTTTCCATGTGTGCTCTTGCCAGGGCCAAGAGCTGGTGCCAGCCCATTCTATTATTCATCATCTGGAGAGAGCTCTTCACAGATGTCAAGGGCTTTGTTATCTGCTGATTAGCCTCCAGCTCTGGCAATTCCAGAAGTAAGGTCAGTTCCGTTTCAGGGCTGGTATAAACAAAGGCACAGACAGAATGACCTGGAAAACATTAGCTCAAAGTTTGTAACATTTGAAACCATTTCTCAAGCACCAACCATATACCACGGACCAAACAATGTCTCAAATGTCCTTTACTATGAATGCAGGTGTATGTGCACGGGGGTGTCCTGACTAACAACTGTAAGATCTCAGTAGCTTCCAACAGCAAAAGTTTGCTTATTTGGTCACTTTATTTGCCCTGTGCAGGTTGTCTGGCCCCATTATCCTCACTTCAGAACCCAGATATGCCACTATTTGAAATATTGCTGGCTGTGATGGTGGAGAAAGAACCTGGAGAAGCACATATTGGCACTTAATGTTTCCACATAGAGTTTTCACAGGTCACTTTGCTCACATGTCATGGCGATACCTAACTCCAAGTAGCCAGGTAATTGTACCTCTACAACTTGCCAAAGGAAGAATCAGAAGTGTTTGTGGCTGGTCCCGATATCTACCAAAGGAGGGAGCAGAACCGTGGAATATTAGAGATGAAAGAACCAAAGGGATCATCCAATGATCTTTCTTAATTTATTGAAGACCAAAGGCCAGAAAGGAAATAATTTGCCCAAATTTGTGGCTATCTCTCCTGTTCCTCCCTTGATTAAAACACTTCATTTGTTCTCCTTCACTCCTAGAATAGAAGCAAATCCTCCATCTGACTCATGGTCATCCACTAGGGCCAGCCCCTGCCTATACCTCCAGCCTCTCCTCACTCCTTCCTGCTCTTTGTTCTGGGCACACCAGCCTGCTCATATGTGCATGATCCTCCCCCTTGGGTTCTCAGTCCTTCCCATTCCTGCCTCACCTCCTTAACCCCTGCCCCTTTTCTTGGTGGGCTCTCATCTCTCCTTTCTCATCTCAGCTCTCTCCTTCCAGTAAACCTCTTCAAACCCCTAGACTAATCAGGTTCCCTCATAGGCATTCACACTCTTATCAGAGTTTGTATTTTTGTATTCAGGTACGGTAGAAGAGTCTTCCTTCTCCACCTGCATGAATGCAAGATGGGGTCATGTTCGAATGTTCTTTACCTTTCTGTGACTAGGTCTATGGACAGAGATCTTGACATTTACTTGACCCTGTTTCTTGAACATGCATGCACATGTTCGAGATCCACAGGCTAAACACCCTGCCACATCTGTATTTAACTGAGGATGCATCCAGCAGAAATAAGTGAAAATTACATGATCGTGGATGCCGCTAAGTCATGAGGTAATAGAAGGGATAGCAAAGGTCTTATTCACCTCAGTATCCTTAGCACTTCCCAGTGTCTGGCACCTGGTAGGTATGTTTGGTTTTGAGAAAGAAAAGAAATTTATCATAGCCATAGGAGCCTCTTTCAAATTATCATGCCTAGAGGTTAAAATGAGACAGTAGTCTTCTCTCTAGACAACCTATGGCTGTAAATTAACCTAACAATACCACTCCCTGGACACTATAATTCATACCCTATAGTCCAACAACATACAGCCAAATGCTCATCAATTTCATTTCTATAAACCAATGAGAATTTCTAACAAACAAACTTTTGCAATCAGCCCCTCTTCTGATTCACTGATTCTATATTATTTTTCTTTAAAAACTTGAACTTCTCCTGTGTTCTCCAAAGCACTCTTCAAAGTAACTCAGAGTGTTTCCAGGCTACAGTTCTCAAACTTGGGCAAAATAAACTATCTACACAAATTTTGCCTCAGTTTTTTTCCTTCAGATTGACACTGTTCTCAGTGAAATATAAAAAAAATAAAATCCCCAAGGCAGATTTGCACTGAGAATGTATTGAGGAACATGGGATGTTGTTCCTGCACACACGGTGTGACTGTGGCCATGCATACAGCAGGTGCATGAGTGATGCTGGCATGAGCTATTGGTGCATATTATCCTCCTGGTAGGCCTGAAAAGGTTCACCACTCTATCACTTTGGGCTAAACTATGATGGATTGCAAGTGAATTAGCTAGTATATTGCAGGTGGTTAGTTGATTTGAATAGCCATTAGGGCTATGGAATGCCATCAGTTTTTTATCACTCTTTATCACCTTGGTGTGAACTACTAATCATAGACTAGGACCCTATGAGGTGCTCTGGAACTGGGAGGATAAAGGCAGAAGGGAATAGCCTGTGCTTGCTTGATTTAGGAGGGTACTTCCTAAATCAAGGGAAGGAGATGGGGTTGGGGAGAGTTGATGGGAGGACACACAGGCACCAAACATGACCATCCTTTCACCATATTCACAGGCTCATTCTAAGAGAGGAATTAATACCTATTTTGCAATATTGGGGGCACATACAATGTGATCAACCAGATTTCAAATCAGATTTCAAATCTTACACTGCTAGTGTGAACAGTGAATTTCTCTTCTTTACTCTCCTTCTTCAGTCCTCTATTGGAGTGGGAAACATTTACTTTGAGCTTCTCATCCTTCCTTCCAGCTTCCTCTCTCCTCTCCCCACAGACCCTCAACCGTGTGGCCCATGGAAAGGCACATGGTGCTTTCAGGTGCCCTGTAATCAATCCCACCTTCCAAACATGTCTTCCTATTATCTCTCATACACAGAGGGTAATGATTAATTTTAAGTGTCAAGGTGACTAGGCAATAGGGTGCCCAGATATTTGGTTAAACAGGTATTTCTGGGTGTGTCTGTGAGAGTTTCTGGATAAGCTTAATATTTGAATTGTTAGACTGCATAAAGCAGATGGCCCTTTCCAAGGTGCAGGGACCTCAGCCAATCCTTTGAAAACTGGAATATATTGGTTTCATATATACTCTCATACAAAAGATAAAACACAAATATAGTCAACTGAGGGGATCTGGTGAGGAAGGAGGACAAAGGAGGAAGGTATTTGATGGGATCTCACCTGATGTATATAATATGAGTGTGTTCAGCACTCGCTCTGGGTAAGGGGCCCTTCTACAACTTGAACTTTACTTTGGAAGTAGGAACAACATAACCTAAAACCTTGTACCCTCATATTAATTTGAAATAAAAATAAATAAAATTTTTTTAAAAAAGCAAAGAAATATAACCTATTTGAATTTAATTGTGTTTTTCTCTCTTATGTGGGCATATAGTTGTTTATCTATTGGCTTTATATTAGTATTGAGTACACTGGATACTTACTTACCCCTTCTTGTGATATTTTACTAAAGATAATGTTCTCAAACTATCCAGGTTAATACAAAAGATATAAAATCTCTTTTTATGGCTTAATAGTACTCCATGATATAAATATACCACCATTTATTAATCCATTCATATGTGGATGAGCACTTAGGCTGATTTCATGTCTTGGCTATTGTGAATTGAGCTACAATAAACATTCTAGTGCAGATTTCCCTATGGTAAAATGATTTGATTGCAAACTAGGACAGCCTCTTCTCCTGGTTTGGGGCTATGACTGAGGGCTGGAACACACACTCTTGCTTTCCTGGTGCTCAGGCCTTTGGACTCAGACCAGAACTTTCAGCATCAGCAAACTTGTGTGTCCAGCTTGTTGACTACAAATCTTAAGCCTTCAGCCTCCATAATAGTATGAATCCATCTCTCCCTTTCTTGCTCTTTCTTCCCCTGCCATCTCCATGTATGTGCACGTGTGTGTGTGTGTGTGTGTGTGTGTGTTATGTCTCCTGTTGGTTCTGTTCACTTGGAGAACTGGCCAGCCAAGAGGCTGACATAACCTCTTTCCTAACCCTGATAGTAGTGGCTGGTTGTTTTCAATCTGCAGACTTAACCAATGATGGATCCTTAACCACCTGGCATCAGATCACTCTTGTGATGGTTGCAATCTAACTTGGATACATCAATTTCCCAGTGACTTGAGGTTTTTCTTCTAGCACATCAAAGATTACCTTCCTTCCAGGCTAGCATACTATTTCCATAATTGTTCAGTCACCTAACTTGGACCCTACATTCAGTGTCCTCATGTTTGGGTTTCTGATTCCTGCTTTTAGAATTCCCCGGTGCTTATGCCCTTAGTCCTAAATATGGGCTAATGCCTGCTCTGTCTCTGCTTGAAGAGATAGTCTAAGTGGGATTTTTCTACTAATAGATGGCTCTTCTGCAAGTTATGCTCACATCTTTCCTAGGTTGTTTTCTTGGTTTGACATATGACTTCAAACCTATCTTTATTATAGTCCCTGGTTGCAAGCCTAAAATAAGCAACCCCTGGTCAATCCTCCATTTCTCTGACTCCACTTCACACAAGCCTGGAGATGTGTACTCTAGATTTTTCAATGTATGTCAGATTGGAATTGGGTTTATACAACTCTCATTGTCTTAGTTATTTATATTTTGGGAAGACATGAAAGAAGATGTTGATTTGGTTGAGGAAGGGTATTTACCTGGTAGAAAGCTCAGAGGTAAGATTGTTTTGTTTTTTTGTTTTATTTTGGTAGCATGTGTGTTATTAGTTATGATCAACTGCAGTAAATGCATGAATCTAAAATGAATTTTGTCCTATTATCTATCTATCTATGATCTATCTATCAATCATCTATCTATCATCTATCCTCTATCTATTTATCTCCATGTAACCAATGCCTCAATCAAGATAAGAGAATATTGTCATTATTTTAAAAATTCCCATGTTTTCCTTTCCAGTCTCTCTCCTTTCTCTACACAATCAATAGGCAGTCACTATTCTAATTTCAAGTTTCATATACTATTTTTGCTTATTGTTGGACTTCATATACATAGTATCACACATGCATATACTTTTTGCATCTGGCTTCTTTTATTCAATTAGGATGCTTTGGAGATTTATGTATGTCGTAGTGTGTATTATAAGTCCACTTTTAATATCTAAGTCATATTCTATTATAGTCTATATTGTAATTATATTACAATTTAATTATCCATTTACCTGTTAATGGACATTTGCATAATTTCCAATCTTTTACTATTATGAGTGACACTGCAAGAAATGCTCGTATACCAGTCCTTGTGTGGATGTATGCTTTTACTTATTTTTGGTAGACCCTTGAGAGTAGAATTATAATTTGAAAATGGTTTTCCACAGTGGTTGTACCACTTAATACTTCCACCAACATAGTACTCTCAGTTCCACAGCATCTTCTTTAACTTTTGAAACAATTTGAACCTTGTTAGCAAGTGTTCATTCAGTAGAATCCCATTTTGCTTTTTTATTTTCATTTCATTGATTAAAAATGCTGATTATTTTTTGTGTGTTTATTGACTAATGGTATATCCTGTCATAAATATTTGTCTATATCTTTTATCTATTTTTTATTAGATTTTGCAGGAGTGCTTTATATATTCCAGATAAAAGGTCTATCTTATATTTTCTTTTCTCCTACTCTGTGACTTCCCTTTCCATTTTGCTTCTATTTTTGTATTTGTTTCGTTATCCTTTTTAGTTTTAAATTATCTCTCCTGTTGAGAAAAAGTTAATTTTGATAAAATTTAGTTTATTGTTTGATTTTTCTGTTATGAGCTTTTATCATTTTATCTAAGAAAGTCTTGGCTACCACCAAGTTATAAAGGTATTATCCTATATTTTTGTCTAGAGGCTTTACAGTTTTTGCTTTTTTATAATGGGTCTTTAAGCTATCTTAATGTCAGATGTAAGTCAAACTCATTTTTCTTTCACAGATATCAAATTGACCCAGTACCATGCATTACAAAAGGCTTTTCTTTCCCCCAATGAGTTGCATTAGCACGTTTGTTAAAAATCATTTGACCTCTTATGTATGGGTCTATTTCTGTTTCACTGATCAATTTGTCTACACAAATGTTAGCATCTCATTGTCACGATTATTGTAGATTAAAATATGGTAGTGTTCACTCTCCAGCTGTGTTCTTTTGATGAATGCCTTTGCTATTACTTTGCAATTTTATAAACATTTTTATATCAGATTTTTTATTTCGATAAAAATATATTCTAGGATTTTGCTTGGCATTGTATTAATTCTACAGATCAATCTGCAGACAATTGACATTTTTATAATACATCTTTCAATTTATGAACATGATATAGCTTTCCATTTACTTAAGCCTTATTTAATTTCTCTTAGTAACATTTTGTTGTTTTCTTTATAGATGTCTTTTATATCTTTTGTTAAATTCTTCTTTAGGAGTTTTATGTTTTTGCTGTTGCTATAAATGCTATTGATTTTTAATTTTCTTTTTCCGTCATTGGTTGCTAGTATATAAAAACGCTCTCGGCTTCTGTATGTCGATCTTATATTCTCAGTCTTGATAAAATCATATATTAGGTCTAATAGTTTACATTTTTATTTTGTTTTGCTTTGTGTGGAGGTTGTTTTGGCTTTCCTGTATGTATGTAATTACACGGGTATCATTACATGTATTATCTACAATAAATATTGTTTTATTTCTTCTTTAACAATGGTTGTGCCTTTTTTTCCCTGCCTAATTGCACTAGATAGGACTTCTAGTACTGTGCAGTGTAGAAGTGGTACAAGGGAACATTATGCCTTGTTCCTGATGCTTTACATTTTCACTATTTCTCCATTAAAAATGATAATAGTTATAGGTTTTTCATACATGCCCCCTTTATTCCTTTATTTACTCTGAATGAGCGTTTAATTTTTTGTATCCCTTTTTGCATTTATTTTTAAATGATCTTATGAGCTTTCTCCTCTTTTATATGATCAATTACCCTGACTTATTTTTAAATAAACTTACCTAACATTCTTGGGATAAACTTCACTTTGCAATGATTTATTATATTTTTTATTTATTTTTTTAATTTCAAGTTAATAGGAGGGTGCAAATTTTTAGGTTACATTGTTGTCACTTCCAGGGTAAAGTTCCAGTTGTATGTTGCTGTATTCAATTTCTTATCAACTGTTAAAAATCGAGTTTGTTTGGAATCTACTACATAGAAAGAAGGGATATATTTCTGAGAATTTGGGATTAGGAAAAGTCGAAGACCTAGATTATAATTTTTTTCTATAATAATTAAAATCATATCCCTTTGCCAGGCATGGTGGCTCACACCTGTAATCCCAGCACTCTGGGAGGTCAAGGATCACTTGAACTCAGGAGTTTGAGACCAGCCTGAGCGAGAGCAACACCCCACCTCTACCAAAAATAAAAAAAAAAATAGCCAAGCTTCCTGTTGGGCTCCAGTAGTCCCAGCTACGTAGGAGGCTGAGGCAGGAGGATCACTTGAACCAGGAGTTTGAGGTTTTTGTGAGCTAGACTGATACCATGGTACTCTAGCTTGGAGCAACAAAGTGAGACTCTGTCTCATAAGCAAACAAACAAATACATACACCTCTCTTTTGAAGCTTCTTATAGAGGCAGCATAGTATAAGGGAAAGTTCATGCATTTAGAGTCAGACAGACCTGAATTACTGGCCATGACAATAACTCAAAAGAAAAAGTTGCAGAATCTCTCCGGGGTTCATAACATGTGAAATCGGGATTACCAATATCTACCTCAAATGTTTGTTCTGAGAATTAGTCAGGCAAGAATACAATGTGCTTGGCATTCACAAAACATGGCATACAATCCAACATGGTAAAATGACCATAATTCACTCCCAGTCTACTTTTCATCTCTGTTGTGAAAACTACGATGACGGCCTCAAGCCACATAGAACAGCTTTCACCTTGAATGCCTATTTCTCATACTTTGTAAAACCAGAAGGAACCTAGGGACCTTTTATCCCTGATCCTCATTTAGATGAGAAGAAAATGAAACTGAGTTAAAAATTAAAAAAATAAAATAAAAACTCTAATGTATCTTGGCTTATCTAGGACTGAAATGCTAGCTTTCCTTTATTTATCACCTGTAACTAGTTAATTATAATTGCATGAGAACTCTTAGTTACACACCCTTGCATTAACTTGTAGCTTATAAGCTGCTTGAGAGCAGTGGTCATACCTTACAGTCTAGGTATCTGCCTTGAACCTAGCACTGGCTGGCACAGAGAAGGAATTTGGAAAAAGTGATTGAATGCCGAGGTATGAAGATGAAGTACAGGACTATTTTCCCAGGAATCTGGAATGGTGAGTGGGGTGGACATTATCCATGGAAACCGAGATATCTGAAAGTCTCAGTCTATCATAATCTCTTATTTGCCTGTGTGGTTATAAAGAAATAAGGGCAGGGTCACAATATTAATAATTTATCAATAATCATAGTTCTTCATTCAAATTCACAAGCATTTATTGGGGTCCTACAGTGCCAATCTCTTGGTTGCACCTGTAGATTCACTCTCCGTGTTTTCCAGCATCCCCAGGGAGCCAACATTTATGAACTACTCTCTTACTAAGATGACCCACTGTCCTAGTTTGATCAATTTCAGAACTGAAAGTCCTATGTCTCAGGAAACTGGGATTATGGGTCACCTTATTCCTGGCCTTCTGGCTTAGCCAGTGGAAAGCACCAGCAGGATATCAAAGTTTGGAAGCTAGTTAAGATCAGGATGTATTTTTCTGAGCTCTCTCCCTGCTGAGCCACTGCTGGATGGCCCTTTCCTTTTACTGAAGCCACAGTTTCTGTTGGGTGACC
This sequence comes from Perodicticus potto, assembly GCA_963574655.1. Lineage (NCBI taxonomy): Eukaryota > Metazoa > Chordata > Mammalia > Primates > Lorisidae > Perodicticus > Perodicticus potto. Next base: position 9,479 of record CAUYRH010153971.1, on the reverse strand, counting down.
TCTGGGCAGCTACCCTTTCAGGGTTCTGCTAGCCACTCTGTTTCCTCAGGCCCAGGGTGGTAATGGTTTCTCTGGGCTACTAGAACAGGGACACTGAAATTTCCCTTGTTTGTTTCCTTAAATCATGCCCAGATCATTGTATTTGTCCCTTTATTAAATCTCCTCAAGTTTGCAAAGAACAGCACTCGTTTCCCAGTGAGATCTGACTGACAATGACCGAGGCTCCTAAGAACGATGCTTAAAACTGTGGCTTGGTGCCTGTGGCTCAGCGGGCTAAGGCGCCAGCCACGTACACCGGAGCTGGCGGGTTCGAATCCAGCCCGGGCCCACCAAACAACAACGATGGCTGCAACCAAAAAATGGCTGGGCGCCTGTACTCCCAGCAACTTGGGAGGTGGAGGCAAGAGACTCGCTTGAGCACAGGAATTGGAGGTTGCTATGAGCTTTGATGCCACAGCACTCTATCCAGGGTGAGAGCTTGAGGCTCTGTCTCAAAAAAAAAAAAAAAAAAAAACTGTGACAGATTCAAGAATAGTATAGAACATGGTCCCTTTCTTCAATTCACTGGTAGGAAATGATTAGTACTAAAATCATTATAAAGCAATAGAACAACATTTGAGCCTCAGTTTTTTCCTTTAGCTGTGAGGATGAAGTTCTCACACTTTAAGGGATTCCACAAAGCAAGGAAATACTGGCTGTCAATTTTTTTTTTTATCTCACTAATCACCCCTATCACTGTCTCACCGGTATTTTATTAAACATATAAAAGATTTTCAAGGTAGTTTCTGGTTCCAACACAATAAGACGGCTGACATTTTAATAAAATGCTAGATTAAATAAATGAAATGTATTAGGAATAGCCAAAGAGAGGAGAAAGCAGGGCTGGCTTAACATTATCACAGACAGTGCCAATGAGAAGATGGGCACAAAAAGCTGACTGTAAAGATGGGTGGTTTGAGATACGGAGAAGCCAGAGAGAAGAAGGCGTTCCAGGTTAAGTCAAGGCTATAAATTATAACAAGACTCAAAGGGAAGCCTGGTGGGTGACAAAAAGGCAATGGAGGGATTTGTTTAGGAGGGATTCCCAGGGAACTAGATTTCAGTATTCTCTAATGCCAGGGCAATCAGATGGGCACAGGTGTCCTGTTGTCCTAGATCAGGCAGGAAAAATAAGCCATTCTAGGAATCTAAGATGTTACGGTAATCTCATTTCTTCTTACCTAGAGTTTCATATTGTGTACAGTGAGTTCAGATAGGAATAATATGAGGCCATACCTCATGAGTTTCCAGGAAAGCAAAGAAAGTCCTACAGAACACTAGACCCCCAGATGGATGTGTTATTTTTTCACCAGACCCAGTTTGGGAAGCCATTGCTTGAGGTAGGGGGAAGGACCTCAATACTGGGCTGATTTTTTTCAAATCAGTGACACTCATGGGGCCCAGATCTATCATTTAGAAAGGCTCTTCTTACCCCACCTCCTCCCTAGAAGAGGATTCCCAAAGCAGGGAAGTTCCCTCGATGGAGTTATTTGGTGACTGTTTACACACTTGCACAATTAACATGCCTCTTAGGTATAAATAGAAATCAGCCCAGGGAAACACATGATTAAGTAGCAGACAACGTGCAGTGGGTTTTAAAAGGGCTTCTTCTGAGGGGTTAAGCTCTTTCCTGTGCCACGCCAAACGCATTAACAGCAGCGCCAGACAGAGGCCTGCTGAATAGCCAGGCTCCCAGAATGCAGCAGGGAGGCCAGCACTGTGAGTTATTCCCAGGTGATACTGTTTGAATGTCATTTAAAGTTCAACTTCATTATTTTAATTGTCACTGTAAAAATTTCCCATTCAGGCCTGATTATGTTCTAAGAGAAATCAGAACTTAAATTCCAATCAATCATAATTGAACATGTTGTTGCAAGTGGCATATAAAAGTGAGCCTCGGATGTGATTAAGACAAGTATTAGTTACTTGTGAAAAGCTGCAGGGAGATTTAGGAGCAAGCAGGATTAATCCTGAATAATTTACATGGTCAAAGCTATCAGACAAGGAATGGAAATGCTTTACAGAAGCGCCCCCTGTGTGCCCAGGGAAGGGTGGGGCTGCGTAGGAGCTCAATGAGGAATCAATTGGTAGCTGCAAGAACTTCATGAGGCATCTGTCTTGCTCCATCAGGCAACTTGGGATTGTTGGGGATTGCTAGCCCCACAGGGATCTTCTCTTGGGTTTTCTGGTTACTGGCTAAGTTAGGGAAGGCATTTAACTTCTTTGCGTCTCAGTTTCTCCTGTGTAAAATTTCTGCCCCAGAAATTTCAGAACAATTTATGGTTTCAATAAGATAATAGAAAAGCACCTTGTAAGCCCTAAAGTGCTCTTAAGTGCTAACTTAAATTGTTATCAAGTGTTGGCTAAGCACCAGGAGTGGCCTTGCCGGTCCAGAGGTGGCCAGACTAAGCACCATCAAGATGAAAAGAGGATGACACGAGTGTGGCCATTCAGGGAGTCAGCACGAGAACGAGTTTCCCTGAGAAGCATCTTCAGGTACCAAGGTCAGCGTCCCAGCACAAAGGCGTCCCGTCCTCCCTGCACCTGCACCAATCCGGTCACGTGCATGGACACCAGGCTTACGGAATTAATTTCAGCCCTTGTCATTGCACAGAATTAGGCATCACAGAGTCAGCACAAAGCTCAGTGCCCTGAACAGAGCGGACATGAAACTCACGGGCCGTGGAGTTAGGCTGATCAATTTGTCAAATTGCTTAATCTCCGAGGCCCACTCTTTAGATCTGGAAAAGAGGGATTACAGAAACTTCATGGAGCTTCAGAAGGATAAACACAGTATCTGGCAAACTGTAAGCTCTCACAAATGGTAGCAATCATTGCAACTTTTGACCCAGCAACACAATTTAAGGATTTGTCTAAGGATTTCAAAATGAGAGCCAAAGACCAGTGTCCCCTTCCCAGAAGATTTCTGGCTGATGCAATAGCCAGAAAGGCTATGCATTCCCAGGCCTGTAGTTGCTTGGTCTGAGCTTCCTAACCTGTGTGAGGAGGGTGACCTCTGTTAATAGTCCTTACTTTCCCCTATAAGTTAGTGTCACTGGCTTTTCTCACAACGAGAGACAGGCCAGAGAGCAGGAAGTGACTGTTCCCTGCCTGGGAAGCACCAGTTGCCTTTGATTCTAGAACCTTCCAGAAAGAAGAGGCCCACCCGTGCCCCCACACATGCATACAAACCAATTTTCTTAGAAAGAGACGTCGGGGAAACTTGTAGGAACCTAATAAAGGTCTCCAAAAACAATGTTTCTCCATTTGAAAAGTAAACCATGTCTTTAAATGCATTAACTCTGTGGGGAAATGAATGTAATAAACCAAATTCAATCCCTGACAATATTTGTTTTCTTATCTATGTAAAATCAATATACTTGTTGCAATTATGTCTTTCAATAAATCCTCCCAAAGTCTTATTTTCTCATAAGATTTCCTGCCGCACTCAGATTCATTGCGTTCATTTTCCATCTAAAAGAAATTGTTTCTTGCATTTTCAAGCCATCCGATTTCCTTGAAGGATGCTGGCCCCGCCCTCCATCCTGCTCAGCTGCTGCTCTTTTCTGCAGGGGCCGTTTAGGTGACGATTACTTTAATTGGATTGTGGTGCGGGGCTTGGATTTGCACTGATGGGCATAGACCTCTTTGGTGCAGGGGTGAATTTTCCAGCCAGAGTTGGCCTCTGTCCCCATCTCCATTTCAGGGTCCAGGGAGGACATCTGGAGAAACTGTGGCTCTTGCCACAACTGATTCTGGGCATGTGGCTATTTTATTAGGTATTGGATGGTGCAGCTGCACCATAGGAATGCAACTTCAAATAGGAATATTTATTTTCTTTTTTAAGAGATGAGTATGTTCTCTCGGGCCTACTCTTCCCATCAAGCTTAGAGGAGACAGATCACAGCCTGCTGGAACCCAGAGATTCTTAGAGAAGGCCAGTGCACCCAACCATCTGGCCCCTGTTGTCATGGGGACCCCCTCGATGCCTGCACACAGTAGGGCGTCACTAGGAGCTTGCTTTCCTCCTCATTGCAGAGAACAGGAAAGGGAGTTTAGAGAGGGTAAGTGGCCTCCCCCAGGGAGTCAACCCTGAACGTGGGTCTATGGCTTCCCATGCAGGGTGCATGAGGCTGCCTTGACTCTGGTCTCCATGCATCTTCTTTACTTGGCTTTCTCTCCTGTGGTCTCAGGTCAGTTTCCAGAGCACACCTGTGGCGCTCCTCCAGTCTCTCTGTGTCTGTTCTCTGGCTTTCTCTGGTTTTTCTGCACGTCTCTTCTCTTCCTGCCCCTCCTACCCTCTTCTCTCCCAGGAATCTGCTCCAGTCTCAGAAGAGGAGGCCAGAGCCGCCTGGTCCTCCCCCCACTTGCCCAGCTCTCCTGCCTTCTGTGCACCCTGCAAATCGGCTGCTTGTTTCAATGAGTCCACTGAGTGATGGTGAAGCCACCGAGGAAGCACTTGAAACGTCTCCCTCTTACCGAATGCCCTTTGTTGTGACAGGATAGGAAAAGGCCGTCAGCCCAGAGAAGTCCTGGCAGCGGGGCACAACATGACGGGCGGGGGAGACAGGAGATGAATGAGCTGCCACAGACACCGAAGAAATGGGAGCCTTTAACTTATTTATTAAGCTAAATTATTTACATTAAGGAGTCAGCTGCTCTGAGTAATTTAACTCGAGCTTTAAGTCCAAACACTGTTTTGAATAGGAATGGGTGAGCCTAGCCAAAAAAAAGAGAGAAATTGCTCAACCCTTCCTTGAAGACCTGTGCACCTCCAAGGGGAACAGGAGATTGATTGGCAGAGAAAGGGGTCCTGGAGGTGGCACAGTGTGCCACCTACCTTGATGGAGACAGTCCCAGGGATGGACTGGCCACCCTCCCCCTTTCTCTGCTGGTTGGTTGAGTCTGATGGTGGCTGCTGTGGGCTATTAAGCCACCAGGTTAAAGGAGACCAAGAGATGGCTTCCTGCAATGCGGCCAGAGGCTGCAGAGGAGTCAAGTCATGTCCTGCAGGGTTGAGCAGATCTCAATTCAATATTTATAAAGTCCTGGGCAGGACCCCCTCCTCCCAAACAGGAATTTGGTAATTATCACTAGGCGGGCATTTGCTATTCATCTCTTTTCAATTATTCACCAGCAGAAAAGGGCCAGGCGTGCATGGAAACCTAAGCAAGAGTGGCTAGTCAGGTCTCCCCCAGCATGGGCAGCCCCAGAATTTGCTGAAGATAGGACAGCATGAAGGCATAGTCGTGCCCCCTGCCAAACTTACCCTGAGCCTCTGAGTCCCCCACCCACAAGAGGCCGGCTCAGTTCACCATCAGCCTCCACGTGCAGTGAGGAAATGGTCATTTATTTTACTATTTCTTGAATAGCCTTTGGCAAACTTAACTTCCCTATTAAAGGAAAAAAAATAATTTCTCTGGAGCAAATCTTGTGTCTTCCAACACAGTAGAGAAGGTCCCAGGGTTTAGAACTAGACAGACATGGTTGGATGTTTGACTCTATTTAGAAGCTGAATGACCTGAATGTGGTCTCCATTTGCTCATCAATGTAACGGGGCTAATGATATTTGCTTCACAAGGTTTTTAGAATTAGCGTGTAGATGAGTCCTCATATGATTAGCAGCCAGTATAATGGTGAAGATTACTATTGTTCATGCTTACTTGCCTGGTTCATCTTCGTCTCTATTTGCCGATGCAATGAATACTTTATAAATAACTGGCTGTCCTTACCATCTAGTGGAAGAAAGAAAACAACACTTTTATACTCAGAAAAGCAAGAGGCCTTCCTACTTTTTCTATACTTCTCACAAGGACCTTTGGAGCACAGCACCTGCCATCTCTGTAGTGTTCTATCAGAATTGTTCCTGTAAAAAGATAATGTGCTAACCAGAGGCACATAGTTTGGTGGAAAAGACCCTGTTAAATTCTGTTTCTGCCACTTACCAAAGGGTGACATTGGGCTGTTAACTTGGTTATGCTCTCTACAACTCTGTGAGATAGATAGTGATTATCCAGACTTTACAGATGAGGAAATTCAGACTCAGGAAGCATTGAAATGCAAAACACTGAACAATGATAGCTTTTGTTATTAAGCCATGAAGATAATACCATGGAGTGTCAGAAAATGTGCATTAAAATGGTTTGGAGGGTATGAATGGATTTTCACTAAGCGCTTCCCCTTCTGACAACTATTCCTTGTGAAAGGCAGGCATGCCAGACAGGAAATGCTCTTGTGTGGACAGTGTTGAGCTGGTGTCCACCCAGGGAGTGTGATAAACAGGCCCACAGGGCGACTGAGCCTTCCATTCCAGCTCACTAGTCAGAATCTGAGAAGGAAATGGATGGCCTATTAAAATAGTCCAGGGAGAGTTTAATACAAACGTTTGGGGCAGGATACAGAGAAATCATTATGATGGCACCTAAAAGTGAGAATCCATGGAGTTTTGATAGCCCCACCCAAGAAGGAAGCAGTTCTAGAACCTAGAAGATACTGTGTGCCTGCCAGGACCTGAGAACTTTAGGCAAGAGACAGAACCACCCCACTCACTGCCACTTCACAGGCAAGGAAATGACATAAGAAATTCTACTTTCTATTTCCCTATTCTCATGTGCTTTAGTTTAAGCAAGAAGGCCACTAATAAAGGTCCACGTCCCTGTGGACCCTTTATCAGTCGGCTGTGTGAACGCACTACATGCATGACAAAGTCGATGGGCTTCCATAAACATTCCCCAAGGCAGGGCAACTGAGGGAATTTTCTGGCATCTGGGGTGCCTCAGTGAATGGATCAGCAACCTCTCCAACCATTTCTTCTAAAGCTCAGTTATCAGAAACCAAGCTAACCAGTTGGACCTATAGCTGAGAAATTCCAATGGTGCTCCATCCCCTCAAACTGTCAATGCTTCTAACAACCTCTGGAGTTTTCTCCTGGGGAATTGTGTTGATACCAGCTCAGGACAGTTGGCCAACCTCAGCAAAAATCTATCACTCTTTAGGCAGCTAGCTGATGCCATTTGCAGTCTTCAATCACTTGCTTGGGACTCTAGGTACACCATCAGTCACTGCCTTATACCTGCCCTTTCTGGCTCCTCATATTGAATATTCCATTGAGGCTCATCTCCCCAGCTCCTGCTGGAGCTGCAGTACAATGAGAACCTTACCTCTACCAACTTGTGGGGTTTAGAATTAAGTTATTCACTTACTCCTAGAGCAAGAATGCCATTGAGTCTCTGCCATGCTCCATAAATTCTCTCATTGACAGCCAGACCTATGTAAGAATAACCTTTGGGGACATGTTTGTCTAAGAGACACAGCTTTCTTTTTAGTCTCCCTCTTCATACACTGTGCTATTCCAGTCAACAGGGCAAGCCTTCTGCCTTGGTCCTTAGTTGATCTTGGTCTTCACTGATTGGTTCAGTATTTATGAGACTTTATTCTGTGGGTCACTCAATCCTGCCTAGCCATGGTGCTCAGCAGCCTTGGTTATCCATGTAGGAATGGAATTCAGCATAACCCCTGCCCTCCACACATTGGTCCTATTGCCCTTGAGCAAACATTTTGGGCTGATTGCCTACTGACCTCCCAGTCTTCCAAGTATAAAAAGATGCCTGGCCACTCAAAGCTGCACTTCCTGTAGCTAATTATAAGCCATTTTCTGCCTGTCTCACCACTGCCTCATTAATCACTTCTTCCCCACTCAACTGTCCCTCTGAATCAGCAGTTACAAAGGGACATATCCAAGTGTCAGGTCCCACTTTCTCCTGGTGGTGACATTCGAGTCAGCCATCATTCTTCATGCAGGAGGACTTGGAACCCTTAGAGCAGTTTCCCATTTCACAGTCAAGAACATTCAGGACCTTTCCATGAAGGATTTCCTGATTTCCCACTATTACAAAAAAAATTCTGTGCTATTTTGCTTCACCAATCTTCAGACACAGACTGACTTTATCTTTTATGCATCCTTCTCTCAAGAGCTGTGTGAGGGCAGGGCCAAGTTGTGTTCTCAGGACTTAGTACCTGATAGGAGAATATATTAGACCGAATGACTGTCTGCCATGGAGTCAGTCAGTCAGTGAGAAGATAAGAGATGACAAAGGCATGGTCCTTGACCTTAGGGGTTTAAAATCATTAATACAATGGTCTAGTGGAGAAATAAGCACAAACACCCTGCATTAGACTATATGTTCAAAAGATAAAAATGCTAAGTGAAGGCACAAGAAAAAACCCACAGGAGCCTTCTTCTGTATTCAGAAGCCCTGGGGAACACTCATGGAGAAATGGATTCCCAGAAGAAGACCAGCCTTTATTCTTCTCTGTCTTTCTGAAGTAAGAAGTACCATGCATGCTCTTGAGCTGTACTGGTCATTGTATTTTCCTATTCTTTGCCAAAGTTGGTATAATGCTTCACATATAGGTATATTCTAAGTGAATTCATGTTTTTTTTTTCAGACTGTAACATGTTGCTTTCCCACTCTCTCCTATACTTTCCTCCCCAAGGAAAACAGTAAAAGCATGTCTGATTCTCTTAACAGATTGCTGTTAATCACTAGCAATTCAGAATAAACTATTTGCTTGAATGTCAAAGAACCCAGCGAGAGAGGGAAAAAAATAAATGAATCAATAATGTTTAGGAATTTCTGACATAGTGGAACTTGATTGGTACAGGAGATTCATGTTTTGCAATAGAGGTAGTTCTCTTAGCCACTCAGATAACACTTGGTTGAGGGTATGTATAATTGTGCCCTTGAAGAGGGAACTCCATTTACTATCACCAGTAATAGCAATGATTTTTGTTTATCTTCAGTTATCCTGAAAATATATTGCATATATTCCTTCCCCATTCATAGACAAAAGCTTCCTTTCCCTTCTTGCTCACAATACAGAAGTGAGTAGGGGAAGGCCTTTATCATGCTAATACAATTGCTGGATTTTATATATTGGGGGGGGACATCCACTTGAACTTGGAGAAATGGACATGAACATGTTCCACTGTACTGCATGTTCAAGAGAAGTAAGGGCTAAGTGAAGGCACCCAGGGCTCACCATGCTCAGAGAATAACTTAGAATTTACATTTTATAAAATAGCCACTTCTACTTACCTAAAATGGTCTACATCTATTAATAACAGAGCTAGTTGAATTGCTGTTAACATCACCCACAGAGCATCTTGCAGATTCCTATTTTAAACTCTTTGGTGTGTCCTACCCAAACAAGGGAAAATGCCATCCCTCTCTAACAGCTCATTCTAGAGAATAGAATGTTTCCACAAAAGGCTCAGGAACTCTCAAAATTATGGCTTTCCTCTGGGGAAGGGATTCTGAGATTTACCATAAGCTCAAGTCTTCTCTCCTTCACTGAGATTTCTCCAATCTCTCTAGTTCCTTTGATATTTAGGCTCATAAAATTAATTTTCTGCAGAATCCAGCTGATAACCGTGAACC
>CAUYRH010153970.1:0-14060 GCA_963574655.1 Perodicticus potto | reverse complement strand
ACCCATCCTCCCCCCTCCCCTCCCCTCCCTTGCCCTTTTTCTTTTAATTAATGAATCATCCCTCTCACCTAGGTTTCTTTTATTCAATTTCCTTACATTCATTCTTTTTTTTGGACACTGTCATCCTTGGTAGAGTGCTACGGCATCATCAAGGCTCAAGCAACCACAAACTCCTGGGCTCAAGCGATCCACCCCCCGTGGCCACCCAGAGTGGTGGGATTATAGGCATGAACCACCACACCTCGCCCCCACATTCATCCTTAAAAGTCACACGGTATAGCTGCTATGCCAAGGGATGGCGGACGTCCTAGGACGTGGAGAAAGAAGCCACACCTTCGCCAGGCACACAGGTTATCCCCTATAAAAGAAAATGTGTTAGAACACACACAATTCCTTCTCCTACTTCTCTCACTCATACACGTTCACTTCTTAAAAATGAACCCAAAAGCAAGTCAGTGGTCCCTGCTTCTATCACAACCAGCTGGACAAACATAATTTCCAATGAGTTTAGAATTTACAAGAAAAGTGGCTACATGTTCACCTCAACTAGTTTATATACCAAGTAGTGAGTAATTTGGGGAAAGAGCCACAAAACAGGTGGCATTAGGCACCTCAGTGATGTTTTCTTATTATTTTAATAGTAAGAGTTTAAAAAAAAAATTCTGTCTAGTAACTCAGGAGTGTGTCTATGGCAATGACTCAGCAGGTGCTGAGCACCTAAGGCACAGCCAAGCCCCTCAGGAAAAGGTAACAAGTGAACCAGTAAGATGGAGGCATTTGCTATTTATTATTCAGGGTTCTATTTTCTCCCAAACATTTCATCCCACATAGGAATGTACCTTCCATAAATGACTTGCCCTAGATCCCCAGCTACTGTGCAACCCACGCTCGATGAGGATGAAATTAGTCACCTCAAATAGTTCAGCAGCAAACCGCCCAAATGACAGTTTCTACCTCCTTCTGCCACAGTGAGGGTGGATAAAAAGGGCAGCAGGAGTGCGGGAGGGGGATTGGAGGCAATGTGCAGCCCGAAGCCAGTCTCTTCCAGTCAAAGGCTGGAACCTGGTATGATCACTGTCCTCCCCCCCCCCCATGCTGCCCACCTGCAGCACTGGATAAATCTCACCTTCCTTCCAGTGTGGTCAACACTAACACAATAGTAACTGGGATGGCTTACAAAAAGCTACAAAAAGCTAGACCTTTGTAAATATCATTAATAAAGATCATGTTCCTTTGTGCCTGCTTTGAGCACCCATAGGTAGCAACCGAGAATTTGTTATAATTATTTTCTTGTCCTGATTCCAACTTGCAAGGTTTAGCAAAGGAAAGGAGCAGGGTGAGATGAGTTCACAGATGAAACAGACACGGGCCCAGGAAAAAGGAAAAGGGTTCACACCAATATTCAGGCCGGGCCAGCTGACTCACTAAGCTCAGTACTCTGCCCACACCGTTCTCAGGGAGTACTGAAAGCTTTCCTAGCTCCTCACCACAGGCACGTCTGCTCACCATTTGTGGCTCATACAGTTATCTTTTAGAAGCTATTTCATCAACTTACAATAGTTTTCCCCCCTTATTGTAAGTTCAGCTTTTCTCAACAATTCCTTTTATGTCATCATATTTTATATCAAGCTAAAGAATCCCTTCGAATGGGATTCAAATGTTATCAAACAATAATCTCTGAACCAGGTGAACCCAACAGAAAAGTTTTAGTTATAATGAGCCTGGTGGTACCCAAACCAGATTGACCAGGTAAACCGTGCACCTTGCCTAGCACTTGCAACCTCGACTGCTCATTAGGATTAATGCTCCAGAGCTGTGATATCAGAACAGCCAGTGGTGTAACCCAGGGCATCGTCTGAAAGCTCCCCCATAAGATTCTAACCTGCAGTGGGGGTGGGGGGCGGACCCTGCAGTATACGATGGTGCCTAAGTATAGTCAAAGTGTAGTTTTGCTTGGTGCATCGCTGGTTTTGACAGAATTTAATCATCCATACAATAGCTTCAGATGTTCTAGATCAGTGGTTCTCAACCTATGGGTTGCGACCCCTTTGTAACAATGAAAATACATCCTGCATATCAGATATTAACATTATAATTCATAACAGTAGCAAAATTACAGTTATGAAGTAGCAACGAAAATAATTTTATGGTTGGGGGTCACCAGGACATGAGGAACTGTATTAAAGGGTCGTGGCATTAGGAAGGTTGAGAAGCACTGGTCTAGGTGGAGGATGAGGACAGTGAAAGGTCAAATAAAAGCATAAGGGCACCTGATGAACCATGCGAGGCTGCTATTCTGCCCTAAGCATGTTCCCCGCTGTCATCATTCTGGACTAGCTCCTAATGACATGATGGGTGGGGACCGAGCCCCGTGCCACGCCAGTGCCTCTGCAGGACCCAGCGCTGCCCACCCACATGGAAATCCTGCTTTCTGTCAGCAAATGTCCCTGCTGGCTGCTTTACTTGTGATCTGTTCTAGCCACTGGGAGGCAGGGGGTCTCCATGTTCCGAGATGGATGCGTCTGCTGCCTCCCACCTGGAATCTAGACGGCACCTGTGTTGCTGGTGCCTAATCCTCTATCCTGCCCTGTGTGTCTGTCTGCCGCCAGGTCCCAGCCACCCCCTCCCAGCTCTATGTCACTGCTGACCCCGTGCAGGAACAGCAGAGGACAAGAGAAGGCGAAAGAGCATTCTAGCAAAGAGTAAAAGGGTGACTGACCTTCTGGTGTTAGGAAAAGGAGGCAGACAGGCCTCCAGGGAAGAAAGTAATGAAACCACCACAATGGAAACACAGAGATGAGCTGATTTATTTCCACTATTACTAACACTTCCTGGTGTCGATGCATATTTGATTTTAAAGTGAAAAACACACAAAAATGTGGCAGGAGTTACTGCTGTAAACACCTGTAGAACCTACTGTGTTTGACAACAGAAGAATGAAAAATGTTGTGAGGGCAAGTTCTACAGAGCTCAGACTGATCATTCTCAGGAATGCATCTTTCAAACTAATGCACTCTCCAATTTGAAGTCTTGTTTCAATAAACGAATATATTCAGCTACCCACAGTACTGTCTTTTTATGACATTTTTTGAAAGCTTAATTTTAAGTTAGCGTGGACATAGGTAGGTAATATATTAATCTTTAATTTGCCTCAGTGTACAAATAAACAATGTGTTAATAAACAAAGTGTATTACCTTGATTTGATGATAGTGTCACAGGTCCCATCAATTAAACAAATTGTGACACTAACAATACTTTCAAAACACACTAATACCTGATTTTGTCCCTTATGAAATGTATTTTACTTTCCTACCTATACTGTCACAATCATCACACAAATTAATTTTGTAAAATGTGCCGTACTCAGTGGGAAGCACTGGAATGAGATTTTAATGATAAGGAAGAATTTGCTATTATTGTCCCATGGTGTGTTGAACTGAAGATTCACTCTGGTGAAAACAGGTGTCCTAAAGCATCACATGTCTTAAATTATCATCACACTTAAAAATCATGAAATGAAAAATAAAAACAAAGAGAATGTGTATTTCCAAACAGCTAAAATTTTCTACCACACTTGCTGAGACTGGTAATATATGCTGAGTTTATTTAAATCACTAAAATTGCTGTAATTAAACTTCTCTCTAAATCAGACTTGTGTAAGAGTTAGAAATCTCCTATAATTAACTTATCTGTGGAAGTAATCAGACAATAACTGCTGGTATATTTTAGGAACCACTAAAACTACTGTAGCTGTTGAATGTAATGACTATAATAAATCTTTAACAGCAGTTATCTCATAACCTCTTCACAGCTGCAAGGGGGGAAGGCAGATTATTTTTTCAAAGCTTTTGCCTGAGCTGGTTTAAATGTGCTATTGCTACATTGTTCTTCTACAATATAGGACAACTGCTAAGGCACAGCGGGCCCTGAACCGAACCACCAGCTGTAGTTCATCACCAACATCAAGGTGGGCTGCTGGTACTCATAATGAGGAATGCCTAGTGTTTTAGGATTTCTTAAGATTATGCTAAAATATCTCCAATAGGCAACTGAAAAGCAGAAGACCTATCTATATTGACCACACAGAAATTGTTCAAGGAAGAGACGTCATGTCTCAGCTCATGCTCATTAATGGAAAGGAACTTAGTGACTGAATCACTGCAACTTCCTATGTCTTTTCAGCCAAATACTATAGTTCTTATTTATATAACAGTGGTTCTCCACCTTCCTAATACCACGACCCTTTAATACAGTTACTCATGTTGGGGTGACCCCTCAACCATAAAATTATTTTCGTTGCTACTTCATAACTGTAATTTTGCTACTGTTACGAATCGTAATGTAAATATCTGCTATGCAGGATGTCTTTAGACCCCTGTGAAAGGGTCATTCGACCCCCAAAGGGGTCATGACCCACAGGTTGAGAACCGCTGCTCTATAAAATGAACAAATAAGTTTTTCAAGGAAAGGGCCATGTTTCATATTTCCCAAGCTCCCAAGCCAAAGCCACCTGAATCTAGACTGTCCAGAGGTTTTGTACATAATTTGTTATTTTAGAATAGGAAAATATACCAAAGCCTATTCAAAGTACTATGATAAGAGTCTATGGCTGTAGCACCGTGAAAATACCTGATCTCATCTGATTTTAAAGAACTGTAACAGAACAGCTAAAGGCCTTCTTTCATAAATTCATTCATGAACTCATTTATTCCAACCATTATGCAGCTATAAGGAATCATATATGAAGTTAACAGGTAAAGGGACAATGGGTAAAATATTTTTGCAATATCAGAAACAAGGAACTAGTATCAGTAATATAAATGAAACCACTGAAATCAATAAGAAAAAAATAGTTCAAGAAAAAATGAGCAAAGATATGCATAGGTAATCACATTCAGGGAACACGGAATGGCTTACAAATTTAAGATGTTCAGCTTTTCAAGTATTCAAAGAACATTAATATTTGTATTTCATTAAATCAATGAAATATTACTGAAACATTAAAATGGCTATTTGAAAGCATTGGAAAATGGCAAAAGACAGGCAGAAATGTGAAAAGAGTTTATTTTTAACAGACTCTACAGTGTATAGGAGGAATGGGTTTGTGGGTTTTTTGCACACAGGTGCCTCCCAATGACCCCAGTCAGTCAGCGGGAAACTGTGGCCTTCCCTACTGTAGGGGGAGGTGATAATATTTAGAGTAGCAGAACAGACAGAAATTTAAAGAGGAAATTTTGGAAACAGAAGAGTTGCAGAAGAGGCGAGATCTAAAATCTGAGAATAAACTCTGTCTGAATCCCTGATGACTGATAACTTTCTACCTTCACAGGTAGGGAGCCTGGTGAAAAAGCAAGCAAGAGATTGAGGGCGATGGGTTAACTATATGTCACTGCAAAAAATAAGTCACCCCAAATTTATCAGCTTGCAACAACTACAAACATTATCCTAGACAAGATTTTGTGGACTAGGCTTCTTTCTGTAGCAGCCGGTTTACCCCAGAGCAAGTGACCCAAAGGAGAGCAAAGAGCTACTATACCTTTTATGACCTAGCTTTGGAAGTCACACCCTGTCATTTCTTTCTTTGTTAAATACATAAAGAAAAAGAAAGAGTTTTATTTGATTTTGCAGACTCTACAAGGAGCAAGGCTCCAGCATCTGCATCTGCAAAGCTCTCCGACTGCTTCACTCATGGCAGAAGGAGAAGGAGAGCCAGTGTGTGCAGAGATCACATGGTGGAAAGAAAGCAAGAGGGAGAGGGCAGAGGGGCCACACCTGGTCTTTTCTGCAATATCCTATTTGTCTTACAGGTTAGCCTCACTCAGGGGAGCGAGGACTCCACAGAGGCATGAACACAGGAGGGAATAATCACTGGGCCCTTCATGAAGACTGACTGCTAAAGAAACCTGCCCATGAAGGAACTGCTGCTGGTAAAGTTTAAAAGTTCATGTTTTGCCCAAGTGCATTTCCCAAATACAAACATAATTTGGGCAGCAGAAAATAGACGTCCTGCTGGCTTGAGGTGTAAGAGGGCAGAATTCGTGTCTGGCTACACACCTGTAAATTTAGATAGTGAATCCCAGAAACTAGGGAAAATCCCAGAAGCACACCCCCAAATCTCAGTATGAATTCCACACAAATGTTTTGCAGATCAGTAAACTCTGCAGGCAACAACGTATCTCTAGCCCTGCTCTGCAGATGGCTACACTTTAATAACAGCAATGGGAAGCCAAAAATCCTAAGCAAAGGTAATAGCTGTTCTACATTGCAGGAGAGACAGATTTTTGAGTTTGAGTCTAGGGAGTTAACTATGTAGTACATAGAAACAATCCTAAGAACAAAACAAATTCTAAAGTTACTATAGCATATTATATAAACAATCCAGTTTTCAACCCCCATATTACAAATTACTCATGCAAAGAAACAGTGGTCTCCTAACTTACACTTAGGAAAAAAAAAAAAGAAGCCAATTGCAGCTGGTTGCCAGGATGCACAAAGACTAGGTTTATTAGAAAAACACTTCAAATGAGTAATTATAAGTACAAAGAATTAAAGAAAAACATACTATTAATGAGCAAACAGATAAGGAATCTCAATAGTGAAACAGAAAGTATAAAAAAGAGGCAATTAGAGATTTAGAGTGAAAAAATAGTAGCTAAAATAACAATTTTATTAGCTAGGCTCAACAGCAGATTTGAAATGTTGGAAGAAAGAATCACTGAACTTGAAGATAGATAGAAATCATACAATCCAATGGGAAATTTTTTTTTTTTCCAGTTTTTGGCTGGGCTGGGTTTGAACCCGCCACCTTTGGTATATGGGGCTGGTGCCCTATTCCTTTGAGCCACAGGCGCTGCCCAGGAAAATTTTTTTTAAATGAACAAAATTTCAGAGACCTTGTGGGACAGTGTCAAGCAAGCTGATATACATGTAATTGAAGTCCCAGAAGTAGAGAAGTGACGAAGAAGAAGAAAAAATATTTCAATAAATGACTTAAAAAATGCTCCACTCCCAAAATTTTAGGGAAGGATTAAATGAGCACCCATATGAAAATAACTTAAAAGGTAATAAGTAATAGTACAGACACTTAAAGTACATTCATTCTTTGAGTTTTCTGTTTATAAACTTTTCCTACTCACATTTAGGCTATTTACATATCATATTATCTCCATCAGATGAAGAGGCAATTAAAGGAAACAAAATTAACTATATTTTTTAAAACCATGACTATTACTCAGCATCTGCTATGTAATGGTTAAATGTCACTGGAAGGATGTGAAGGACGTTTTGCTCCCACCCGTGCCCACTTGTCTAGAACAATCCTGGCATGTCCTAGGCATGCAAATATTTTAGGGGATGGGGATGAAGGAATCTGTGGGTTTTCTCCTCTTGGTAAATGTGTTTTAAAAAATACATATTCTGAAGGTCTGTCAAGCTTTTTAGCATAAAGCAGTAGCTGTGTCTTAAAATATGGTGGTTGAATACATTTTGGTAACGAAAGGAGGAAATCCTGCATCTGAGACTAAGTACAGCTTCCTCTTGATATTCACTAGGCCTCTTATGTGCTAACTTGCCTTGGCCTGGTACCCAGATATTTGGTTGAATGTGTCTAGATGCTGCCATGAAGGTATTTTTTTAAGTATTTAAGTTAATAGACTTTGGATAAAGCAGATTGTACGGGGTAAACCCACACACAACCCATAAGTATCCCCAATGCTTGGCAGTGACAAGAGAATGAAAGAAATAAAGACAAAAGCAACAAAGTAAGATTTAAAAAGAGTGGGCCCAGGAGACCAACACCACCAACGCCAGTAACGGCAAAGGTCCTGTGTTCTGCATTAACTCACTATTTATTACATTCATGGTATTCAAATCAGCAAATGAATAATCATGGGGAAAAGCAAAAAGCTGCACTCTACATCATCTTTTACGGTATTCACCACTTTAACTTAGCTACTTTATAACCACTTCAGCTAAGTTGCTCTTTAATTACTTGTAGTGTAGAAGAATTGGGATGTAGTTAGTGAAGCAAGGAACAAAGCTTAGAAGCAGAATGCGAGAGCAGACAGCAGGTTTGACCACACACACAGTTTCACAGGAGGCAATTAAGCCTCTGGGTCCCTGCGGGGCAGATAAGCTGATGCCGTACCCATACCAGAAGCGGGGTAGAAAGAAACTGTTTCTCTTATCTAGCCCTAAGAGATTGTCTCTCTTATCAAGGAGCCAGCTGCCTGTGCTGTTCACAGCACATCTTGCAAGGCTCATTCAGCTCTCGGAGACCTTTGTACAGGCTCTCTGTGGGGGAAGGGTCAGGCCCCCATACATAAGACATTTTCTGTCCTTTTTATAGAAGGCCTGTGCTGCTGTGTTCAACAGACTTTTGGGGCCCCCAATATGCATCGTGGTCTCCCTGTGAACATACTCTCTGAAACATCCACATCTCCCATCTGTTCTTTATCCCTTGCCTCACAATCCACATCCCCTAATTGTTAAACTATTTCATAAATTATAATCTAAATAAATACTTCAAGAAGACATCTGTATCTGCCTCTACTCCTCAGCAAGTCCTCTCACATTTCCACCCAGACAGATCACTATTCTTAATGTAAGTAAGTTTCACCCAATCAAACGAAGGCCTTAAGGAAAGGACTGACCTCCCTCCAGAAAGAGGAATTCTGCCTGCCGACTGCCTTATGGACTCAGATGGCAAAATCGTCTTCCCTGGGTCTCCAGCTTGCCACTCTGCCCTACAGACTTCAGACTGGCCAGCCTCTCGAGTCACATGTGCCAACTCCTTAAAATAACTAACTGCCTTTGTATCTGTCTCTACACACACACAGACAAATACACACCCGATAACTCTGATTAATATGAAGGAGGAGGGTTGGTCATGGTTCCTACCCTCAGTAAACTTTTTTTTGTCTAGAATTTAAGAGAATCACTCAAAATATGCCCTACAACTCTGTAAAAGCACAAGATGTCTTGAGAACACAAAGGAGAAGCACACCCCTGGTCTGAAAAGGCTTCCTGCCAAGAGATAACACTGAAGCTCAGTTCTAAGAAACAGAAATGAACAGACCAAAGACAAGCAAAGAGATAAGGAAAAGCATTTCAAACAGAGATAAGCCATGGGCAGGCGCTATATCCTGAGATGCCTTATGTGCTATGTTGAAGAGTTTAGTTTTTATCCCCTCAGCAATGGAAAACAACTTTGCACAAGTATGTTACACACGGTTTAAGAATCATTAGAAAAACTTCATTAAGAGATTTTTTTTAAATGAGAAAACTTCTGGATAATGTTATTAACCATGCATGATCTATCTTTCTTTTTCTTATGATCACAGAAAACTAAGAGCTCTATGAGGTGCTGGCTGCATCAAGCTGATTTACTGGCTATGATACAGCCATTGCAGCCTTTTGTAAAAGCTGCATTACAAATGTAATTACTGTTAGTGAGACTGTGACTTGTTTTCTAGCGCCCTCTGGTGTTCTGTTAGGGCACTGATTGTTAATGTTTAAAAGACTACAAACAGTAATCAGGAAATCTTTCAACATTCGCAATATAACTTGTTTAAATATATCCTTAATTATAATGAACAACATAATGGGATACTACACATTAGTATAAGTTTTTAAAAATTTCAGGAAAAGTCAACGATATGTGTACAAATAAAATTTTATCTAACACATACATAAACAAAAACGTATTTCCTTTTTGTAGGCATGAGTACTCCACGGTTCTTCAAATTTCTTTACAGGAACATAAATCCTCAACTGATGACTGACAGTTGATATGTGCTAGGCACTAAATCAGTAACATATTGCATATTTTTGTGCTCAGTGAGTTTGTCAAAGCACACCTTTTTAAGAAGCTTAGTGTCATCTTTGACTCCTCTGTGTTATATCCCCATGATACTATCTATTTGCAAACCCTACTGACTTTACATCCAAATACATGCAGAATCTAAACACTACTAACACCTGCACCCTACACCCTACTCCCAGGAATCATCCCCCACCTGCACTATTGCAGGAGCCTCCTAATGGTCTCCCTGCCCTCTTACCAGAATGAATTTTTGAAAACATAAGGCAGATCTTATCTATGTCCTGCTCGAAGTCTTCCAGTAGCTTCCTACCCCCGTGCAAAGCCCTTATTTTGCCCTTCAGCCCTTGTGTCTCAGGCATTCCTGCACTCTCCCCTCCCACGGCCTCCTTGCTGAGCCTCAGGCATGCTGGGCACACACAAGGCAGGGGTTATGGACACGACAGGGGTTTTGCGCACACTCTCCACCCCCCTTAATGCCCTGCTCCCAGGTGGTGAACTCACTCCCCTGACTCCTCCAATCTCTGCTGAGATGTCACTGTCCAAGGCGCCCATCTGAGACAGTCACTTCTGAGCCACCCCTCCTGCCCATGGCCATTCTCTGTCTTCTTTTCCTGTTTTATATTCCTGTTAATATTCATCCCTGCCTATTATATTCTAACTTCTAAAAGTGGTATGTCCACCCCCGAACGACAGCCACATACACACTGAAATGTGAGTATAATGAGAACGGGAACTTTTTTTTGACAGGTTTAGTCACAGTGCCTGCCCCATCCAATATGTATTAAATAAATGGATGGATAAAAATAACTGTTTGAATTTCTCACCTCATAAGCCACTCTTGCACTGCATTACTTTGGCATTCACACTCACATTTTAAGACTTTGGAATACAGAATATGTGGGCAAAGATGACATCCAGTGGGGAGAAGCCCTTATAGCAATTTTATCCAAAACAGATATAAATAATCTGATTTGATGTAAGGATAGACATCTCCAAATGAGGGCCTGTTTTGAAATAAGCCTATTCTAATCCTGTAACACTACCAAAATGAACTAAATCTGATTCTCTGTGAGAACAAAGGGGTCACAGATTTAGTAATTCTAAGTAAAAACAATGTCTTCCCACTCTCATCAATATTCTAGAGGGAAGATAATACAGGTAAAATTTATCAACCTAATAATTTATCCTGAGATTAATTTATAGGCGCCATTAAAAAAACCTCTGTTTGTTATTATAAATCAATTGTGTTGAAGCACATTTTTTTGTTACATATCACAAAAACAGAATATTTCTTCTTTTCTCTTCCCTACCAGTTAATCGCACTGTATATATCTGAATAAGACATATGTGGAATTCCCAAAGCTGACAATTTGCTTGAACAGGATTTCCAATGAAGCTGTGGCAACATAATTCATCGTTCATTTTCTTCGTATTCCTAAATTTCACCCTTAATAAAATAATTACAAACATCTTGTAATTGGTTCCAAACTGCCAATTTTTTTTATTTTCTTTCTTTCCTTTTTTTTTTTTTTTTTTTTGAGACAGAGTCTCACTGTCACCCTGGGGTAGAGTGACCTGGTGTCACAGCCAACAGTGACCTCAAACTCGGGTTCAAGTGATCCTGTTGCCTTACACTTTTGAGTAGCTGGGACTACAGGCACCCACCACAATGCCCCCTAGTTTTTCTATTTTTAGTACAGATGGGCTCTCACTCTTGCTAGGCTGGTCTCCAACTCCTAAGCTCAGGGGATCCACCTGCCTCAGCCTCCCCAAGTGCTGGAATTATAGATGTGAGCCACTGTGCTGGGCCTCAATGGCCAAATTTAAATGCTCAGAGCATGATAAACCTTATCAAGAGAAGCTGTCACACTGAGCAGGTTCTAGAGCCTCAGTCCCTACACTCCCCAAGAACACCCTCTTCAGGAGCAGAGACCCTAGAGGTTAGGCCTGTGCACAGTGGCTGAGGCTGCCTGGAAGCTCCTCCACTGGCAGGGCACAGCGGTGGGCTCGGGACTGCCCTGTGAGTCACAGGTCTGCAAGGGTTCTTATGTATCTGCAACAAACCATGCCCACCGTCTGGTCTCTCCAGCCCTCCCTGTGGGAGGAAGCACTGCGGTGGACCTCCTAGAAGGAAACAGCCAATGTGTGAATGGGCAAGGACTCTGCTTGGTACAGAGATGTGTGTGGGCTGAGGGTGGTGACCCACTGCATGGAGAAATGGTTCTGGCTCTTACAACCATCTGCTCCTAGACCTTCTCTAATTGTTTTGCATTCACTCTTGGTTTGTTCAGGGTGCTTTAGAGTCTCAGCCCCTTCTCGCCCTTCTCAGGACTTTTGCACAAACTTCCTTGGCTTAAAGTGTTCTTAGTGTCCACACAGTGGCCTGGATGGCGTCTCTAATAACCTGAGAGAACTTCCCTGACTCTGCCCCACTTCTCCCGCAGCACCCTCTCCTGCTTTGTCTCCTTGGTTTTTGTGGGTACTGGGGCTCTCCCCACTGAGGTGTGAGCTCCCCCGGGGCAGGGACCCTGTCCATTTTGCTCCCACCCGTGCCCATTTGTCTAGAACAATCCTGGCATGTCCAAGGCATGCAAATATTTTAGGGGACGGGGATAAAGGAATCTGTGGGTTTTCTTCTCTTGGTAAATGTGTTTTAAAAAATACATATTCTGAAGGTCTGTCAAGCTTTTTAGCATAAAGCAGTAGCTGTGTTCCTAAAATATGGTGGTTGAATACATTTTGGTAATGAAAGGAGGAAATCCTGCATCCGAGACTAAGTACAGCTTCCTCTTGATATTCACTAGGCCTTTCTTCCTTAGAACTAGAACCCTGAGTCGCAGCTTTAACAAATTCTGTCAGTGAAATGCTCTTCTAAGAAGCCTACGCCTTCCCCAGCCCCCTTCCTGTTATCTGGATGCAGGTGGAGTGACTGGCACTTAGGACAGCAGGAGGTTAATGGACCATGGATGGCAGCATGGCAAGACAGAAACTGGGTCCTTCATGAGCCACTAAACTGGCCCCATTTAGGAGAGTAAGAAATACACTCCCGTCTTTTTAAGACATTAAAATTTCAGTTTTGTAAACTGTATTAATGACTTAAATGGGAATGCAGTGATTTGGAGGGCTGATTTGAAACTGACATATAACTCAAGTCTTAAAAACATGTAGGAGGGAAGGGAAAGATGGGGCGCTGCTAAGGAAACCAGGGTCTTAGCCAGGCACAGTGGCGTCCACCTGGAGTCCCAGCTACCTGGCAGGATACAGCAGGACCCCTCAATCCCAGGAGTTCTAGTCCAACCTGGGCAACATACCAAAACCCTATCTCTTAAAAACAGAAAACGAGAATTTTCCTTAAAAGTGCTCATCTCCCTCGCCAATGTAGAAAAGGGAAACATGAGAAAGGACAAACAGGGCTTATTGTTTTCCCCTTCTCTGTGACACTCAGGAATCTGGGATCATGAGGTGTGAGACTTGGGCACAGCCCCAGGCCTCTGCGGTGGTTTACAAGGCCTCACAATCCACTCTCCCTGGGGAGAGGCACAGCCTCAGCCTCCACGGGTTGTAACCGTGGTCTCTTTGCCATGCAGCCACGTAACGAAATGTTCATTGGTCTAAGGCAAACAATGATGTGAATCATATTTGTGATTTTCCCATAAAGCTACATGAATTCAATATTTTTAAAAGTGTCCTTTATTATTAAATTATACACACCTCACTTTGGAGAGTGAAAATACCTTAGCTTTTGTAAATAACTATGATAGTAGATTGGATTTTTTTAAGAAGTTGTGTTCTAACAGAATAAAAATCAGCACACCTATGTTAGATCTCCAAATCAACTAATTTAATTGCTAATCAATGTAAAGGACGTCAATCATCTGAGGACCTCTGAGCAAGATGATTTGTAGCTGGGGGGCGGGCCCTCGGGCAATTCATCCGCAGGTGCTCCTCATGGAGAAAGAGCCCAAGCCCATGGCGATCCTTGGGCACATAGTCATGGTCTAATACTCCCCTCACCTGTCTCAATAAAAGGCTACTGCGGAGGTTGCTCGGGGCTACCCTGCAATCAAGATTAGCCAGCCTCCTGCAAGCTTGTACTTCTTATTTATTTATTTATTTATTTACTTATTTATTTTTAAGAGACAGAGTTTCACTTTATCGCCCTCAGTAGAGTGCTGTGGTGTCACAGCTCACAACAACCTCCAACTCCTGGGCTTAGGCGATTCTCTTGCTTCAGCC
>CAUYRH010153969.1:0-11041 GCA_963574655.1 Perodicticus potto | reverse complement strand
TCCCGTGGGGTAGAATGGGAGGACATCCGGACTCTGCTTGCTTGTTTGTATGGAGGTATGGCGTATACTGCGAACCTCCTTCATGGGGGAGGGGACTCCCGTCCGCTTGGTGATGTGCTCTGTACCTTTTTGTTTGTGTCCTCGGTGTCTCAGGTCTCCCTAGCAGGGTTGATGTGCACTCTTCGACCTTTTCTTTTGGCTCAGATCCAAACCATCGGCTTCTTGCTGAGTTTCTGTCCTTTAACACTCCTTCTGGACGGGAACCTCTGTGGAAAGCTGGCTACAGATCTCCATCTTGGCTCCTCCTCCAAATAACCCCATTTCTATGTGGGCAAGAGACTTGAACAGAAACTTCTCTGATGAAGACAGGTGTATGAACTATAAACACATAGAAGAATGTTCATTATCCTTAATTATCAGAGAAATATAAATCTAAACCACTTTGAGCCCAAATCACAAAATCCCAAAACTACAGATATTGGCATGGATGTGGTGAGAAGAGAACCCTTCTACACTGCTGGTGGGAATGCAAGCTAATACAACCTTTTTGGAAAGAAGTTTGGAGAATACTCAAGGAACTAAAAGTAGACCTACCATTCAATCCTGCAATTTCTCTACTAGATATATACCCAGATGATCAAAAATTATTTTACAGCAAAGACATTTGCACTAGAATGTTTACTGCAGCCCAGTTAATAATTGCCAAGACATGGAAACAGCCCAAGTGCTCATTAACCCATGAATGGATTAATAAATTGTGGCATATGTACACCATGGAATACTATGCAGCCATAAACTAGATGGAGACTTCACATCTTTTATGTTTACCTGGTTGGAGCTGGCACATATTCTTCTTAGTAAAGTATCTCAAGAATGGGGAAAAAAAGTATCCAATATACTCAATACTACTATGAAATCAATATATAATCACCTACACATTCATGTGAATAGTAAAACACAACTATAGTCCAGAAAGTAGAAGGAAAGAAGAGAGAGAGCAGAGGAGTAGAGGAGGGGGAAGGAGGGAGGGTATTTTGGGAGACCTCTCCTAATGTGCATGATGCCATGGTATATTTCAAAGCTATTAAGAAAGGAGTAAAAAAAATAAGAAGCTCTAAGAGTTGTGATTTAGTAATGGAAAATATTGCTAACTGGAATAACCATTTATGTTTAGGAAACTTCACCTCATTAGTGAGTATTAGTCCTATCAAAGACTTAACAATAGATGAGAATCTGACTTCCCCTAGTATTTTCTTCTCCACACTTTTGAACTGACCTTGGTTTTGGATCCTAAAACAGCTCGTGTGATCCTTGTTTAATAATTTTCACAAACATGTTAATTCTTATAAGGAGATGTAATTATGAACCAAAGACTTGCCTAATTAATTTTGACCTTCATTTTCTCAGAAAGGCCTGTTACTGAAGAACTGATGGCTAAGATCCAGAGGTTTAAATAGAACTCAAATACCAGCCTCCAACACTGCAAGTAGTTCAGTTAAGTTGCTGCAATTAGAATGGCCTCTTCCTCTTATGTAGGAAGGAAAGATAAAAGATCACCATGATGTTCTTGAGGAAGTGCCGCCTATATATACTCTTGTTGACTGTTTTAACAATTTTTCTCTGGCTGCTTTAAGAGAGAAAGTAGTAAGAAAATTATTTCCAGAGTCAGCTGGACCCATGTGCAATATCAAAGCAGTGTGGAGTATGGCCTAAGTTATCCTCCAGGTAGTGTATTTCAAGGGAGGCAAGGTGGCTAACAATATTGAAAAGATTGGTACCATAAAATGTGAAACTGGCTTTGTGGTTGTAGTTCAGTGGTGAGTGTCCCAGCCACATACACTGAGGCAGGTGGGTTTGAACGCAGTCTGGGCCTGCTAAACAACAATTACAACTGAAACAACAACCAAAATTAGCCGAGTACTGTGGCAGATGCCTGTAGGCCCAGCTGCTTGGGAGGCTGAGGCAAGAGAATTCCTTAAGCCCATCAGTTTGAGGTTGCTATGAGCAGGGTGACATAGAGAGACACTGTCTCAAAAATTAAATTAAAAATTAAAAATGGGGCGGTGCCTGTGGCTCAAAGAGTAGGCACCGGCCCCATATGCCGGAGGTCTTGGGTTCAAACCCAGCCCCAGCCAAAAACTGCAAAGAAAACAAACAAAAAAAAAACAAATATAATTAAAAAATGATGTGAAACCAAAACAATATGTCTTATTTAGGACACTATTCATGATAATTTGTGTTTAGGATTTCAAATGTCTCTGAGGTGTACAAATTTTCTATACTTGTGCCTGAAATACTCTTTCCTATGTCAGATTGTCTAGATACTAGTCCAAATAACAAATGGAGAAAGTCCAACAAGAAATACATAAAGACACATTGTATTGAGTAGGGATATTCAATATAACTTTAAGATATACTAACAAATCAAGCTGGATTTTACTGAAAATATGTAAGTACAAATGAAAGTAACTCTTCTATGGTTGGTGTAATTTTAAAAAGTAGTATGTCAAAGAGCTATCTGCATTTCCATATGTATTTATTCTGGCACTATTCACAATCGCCAAGACATAAAATCAACCCAAGTATCCATCAACAAATGAATGCATAAAGAAAATGTGGCATATATACAAAATAAAAGACTATTCAGCCTTGAAAATAATGAAATCCAGTCATTATTCTCGTGGCCCAACATGGATGGCCCTAGAGGACAATACATT
Organism: Perodicticus potto; assembly: GCA_963574655.1. Classification (NCBI taxonomy): domain Eukaryota; kingdom Metazoa; phylum Chordata; class Mammalia; order Primates; family Lorisidae; genus Perodicticus; species Perodicticus potto. The sequence goes on along the minus strand of CAUYRH010153969.1, from coordinate 8,324 downwards.
AAATAAAATAAGCCAGGGACAGAAAGATAAATGCTGCATGTGTCATTCATATGTGGCAGCTAATCTGTTCATCTCATAGAAGTAGAGAGTAGAATAGTAGTAAATAGAGGCTGGAAAGAGAAAGGAAAAGATTAGTTACCAGACAAAAAATTACAACTAGATGGAGGAATAAGTTGCATAGGGTGTCCCAAAATACCCCTAAAATCACCATACATAGGGAAAAATGGGAAATTGTAGCTAAATATACCTTTATTTACAAAATATTTATTATAAAGTTTTACAAAATAGTCTCTATGTGTTAACCACCTCTTTGTAAAATTTTATAATGAATATCTTATAAAGAAAGGTACATTTGGCTACATTCCCATTTTTCCTATGTATGGTGACTTTAGGGTGATTTTTGGAACAACTTATAGTGTTTTATAACACTGTAGGAAGATTATAGTTAATAGAAATTTGCTCTATATTTTTAAATAGCTATAAGAGAGAATTTTGAATGTTCCCAAATGAAGAAATGACAATTATTTGAGGTGATGGATGTGCCAGTTACCCTGTTGTATGCAAGTATTGAAAGAAATACCACATTGAAACTCATAAATATGTACAATTCTGGTGTGTCAGTTACATTTTAACTTAAAAATTAGTAAAAATTAAAATTCACATTTTCCTTCCCCATAGGAGTAAGATGATACCCATGTGGTGATAATCAGAAATTCAGAGAATTTTATTTACTTATTTTACTGCTTTGTTTAAATACTTAAATTCAAGAATTTTTAGATATTCAAATTTTGCATTCAATTAGCTCACATAGACTTGAGTAAAATGAAATTAAAAATGTCATTTCCATAATGATTTTTCCTTTAAATTACTCCCGTATTGAAAAATACATACCTAAGATGCAAAGAAAATTAACTGGCTTGATTTACATGATTGCTTTAACATGTTACTTTACTGTTTTTCATTTCACACCAAAGTACCTATGAATTTAGAAAAACGTACATTGGTTATAATTGTGATTGGTTTTTGTTTCAGGTGGTAATACAGGATGATTGCCCTAATAAACTGGACCCCAAATACTTTGGAGAGTTGCTTGCTGATCTAAGCCGTAAGAATGTGGACTTATATCACTGTTTATTAGAACATTTGCAGAGAATTGGAGGAAGGTACTGTAAACATACTTTTTGCATCAATGTTGTGTCAAAAATTTTACAACATTCTAGTGTTTTTTAAATAGACTTTATTTTCTTTAATTTTTTTTTATTAAGTCATTTTACATAGATCACACATACATTTACTTCATTATGGGATTCGTTGTATTGATTATTTGTACAAATTGGAGTGCTTACATGCTACTAATCAACATAGCTTTCACTTCTTTTACTCAATTACAGCATTAAGACATTTGTGTTCTACACCTGATAGATCCAACTTGTACTTGCAATATGCTCCATAGGTGTGATCTCCCTACTAACCCTCCATCAACTCATGAGAAGTTTTAGGTTCACATCAAAACTTTTATAGTTTTTATTATTATTATTATTATTTTGGCCATGTATATTTATTTTTAAATTTTAATGCCAAAGGGGAGAAAATCATTAAAAGGTATTGTCTTGTGCTGGGTGAAAGGTTTTCAGATTTGACACCAAGATCACAATTTATAAAAGAAAAATAATGACAAATTGGATTACATGAAGATTAAAAACATCCTCTCTGAGCTTACTCCTTTTTGGCGAGGAAGCATCATTAAAGTCCCTCCTTTTACTGTCGTCATGTCTAAGTCAGAGTCTCCTAAAGAGCCCAAACAGCTGCAGAAGGTATTCATTGGGTGGTTGAACTTTGAAATTACTGATGAGAGTCAGACCATTCCATTCCATTAAAAATGGAAGGTGAAAATATGCAAAATTGTACTTTTAATGGGTTAACAGGGCAACTATATGAGAAATTTTGAAATTTAAAAATGTCTCATTATAAGAATTAATGTTGTTGGCTCAGTGCCCATAGCTCAGTGGTTAGGGCACCAGCCACATACACAGGGGCTGACAGGTTCAAACCCGGCGTGGGTCTGCTAAACAACAATGACAACTACAACAACAACAACAACAAAAATAGCCAGGCATTGTGGCAGGCACCTGTAGTCCCAGCTATTTGGGAGCCTGAGGCAAGAAATCGCTTAGGTCCAGGAAGTTGCTATGATCTGTGACACCATGGCACTCTACCAAGGGTGACAAAGTGAGACTCTGTCTCAAAAAAAAAAAAATTAATAATGTTTATGAAATTCATCAGACAGCTCACAAAAGCCCTTTAGAATCAGTAAAAACTTCTAGTTATAATTTACTTCTATTATAATTTACTGTGATGATAAATGCAACCTCTTTGACAAGTCGCTCAAAAAAAATGCATAGTATATTATGACCTGTGTTAAGATATTATGCTGGGCATGGAGTTCAACAAAATGCATGGTATATTGTGACTCATTTTAAGATATTATGCTAATGACATAATGTACAATCCCACTGCCAACATACCACTGTTGAATCTTCCATTTGTGTGTGCTCAAAATATGGAGGCCAGAGTATAATATTTATGAATGATATGTTTAACACCTATATGTGTTCAGCTGTGGCACAAATCTGGGAAATCACCACAAATTTAAAATAATCTGGAAGATAAAGGAAAGTCACTACAATTTTTTCTAATTCAGACTTTCTAGTAACTAGATTCTTCTACTTTGTAAATCTTTATTTAATATATTGTTTCACATAAATGGGATGACATTATACTACTTTGTATACCTTTTCACTAAAAAAAATGTGTGTTTATTTTCCCATGTCAATAATATTTTTAGTGCATGGGATGTATTCTCTCTTAGTATTTTGTCTGTCTGTTTGTTCTCGTATATTGGCTTCCTCTCTCTTGCCTTTTTCTGTTTTCATATTCATGATGGCATTCTCTTATTTTTTACCACAACTTCTTTGCATCTTTATGTAACTGTCCCTCCTACTTAGCAAAATCCCAACTCTGGATTACTCCAGCTCTCTAGCTCTCTCTATACCTTACTTATTGTGTCTTTTTTACCACAATCTCCTCCATCCAATACCCAACATTGAATATCTTTAGAATGCAGAGGGCACCATGAGGACCATTTTATCTACCCTGATGTCCTTGGTGCATATCATAGCAACTGGTTTAGTGTGGTGCTAAATAAATACGTTGTTCATTGAATGAATGCATTCTTTACTGCTACACCCATGCCACTGACCACTACTGGAGAAAAGCAGAGTTGTTTATTTGAAATGGTGCTTTACAAACACATGGTTTCCATTCTTAGCTAGGCCTTCATCATTGTTTCATCCCAATCAACACCCTGTCTCATTTCCCATTACCCAAACAATTCTCCCTCTCTCCCATTACCCAAACAACTTTTTCACAAATCATCTCTTTACACAAGTCCACTACCCGAGAATCTTTCCCCTAACTCTTAAGAGTCATTTAGCATATCCACTATGTTCCAGGCACTGTGCTAAGCACTTTATCTACCTATTTATTATCTAATTTGCACAATAAGCCTACAGAGCTTCAGATGGAGACAAAATGACTGTAAAGTTATTAATATAAAGTCACACAGCTACTAGGTGCTTGATAGGATTCAAACACTTTGAGTACTCTTACTTATAAGCTATTGTTACCAGAATTTCTTCCTGCAGTATGGCCTTGGTCTTGGGGATTGGAATTAATTAACCCATGGACCACAGATCAGTGGTAAGATAGGATTTATCAGATAGAAAGGAATACAGAAGGAATAAAAAGCACTAGAGCTTCTGGCAGAGGGAAAGGCCCAATTGAGTAGTCTCCACATGGGTCCTTTGTCTAGGGGTATAAGATCTTGAGAAGTACATTTGGCCAGGACTTGGCAGTTGGGAGACACATTTTCAATGTTAATAAGCATATAAACGAATGAATGACTTCAGTCCCTCCAGCTGGGGCAAAGTGGCAGGGTATTCCCTTCATGAAATTGTCCAGGACTAGGAAATTGGGGTTCCCTATCAAGCCTTGAATGGAGGAATCCTGTATCAAATCTCACTCTCTGACTAGATACTCTAACTGCTGTTACGGACAAATAGACATTGACTCAATCTTAACTGCTTTCTTCTGGATCAGGCCAAAGATAGAAGGGGGCAGTTAGGGATTCTTAGGAGGTGGGCGGTCCAGGGGTCCACAATAGAATCAGGTCTTGGACTGGTACTATTTACTGTTTGTGGCTTGATGAGGTCATCTCTGGAAGATACAAATTTGATTAGCACATTAACAGGTACAGGAAGGCTGGGTGCTGGTAGCTCAGTGGTTATGGCACCGGGTATATGCTCTGCGGCTGGTGGGTTTGAACTCAGCCCAGGCCTGCTTTAAAAAAAAAATAGCTAGGTGTTGTGGTGGGTTCCTGTAGTCCCAGCTGCTAGGGAGGCTGAGGCAAGCAAATCACTTAAGCCCAAGAACTGGAGGTGGCTGTGAGCTATAATGCCAGAGCACTCTACCGAGAGTGGCAAAGTGAGACTGCCTCAATAATAAATAAATAAATACATAAATACATAAATAAATAAAATGTAAGGGTAGAACAGTGAAAAGAGGGAGTTAATTACAAAGTCACTGATGACAGGTTGGAAATTTCTTTCTTTCTTTTTCTTTTGTTTTTGAGACAGAGCCTCAAGCTGTCACCCTGGATAGAGTGCTGTGGCATTGCTCACAGAAACCTCCAATTCCTGGGCTCAAGCGAGTCTCTTGCCTCCGCCTCCCAAGTAGCTGGGACTACAGGCACCCGCCACAATGCCCGGCCATTTTTTGGTTGCAGCTGTCATTGTTGTTTGGTGGGCCCCAGGCTGTATTCAAATTCGCCAGCTCAGGTGTATGTGGCTGGCGCCTTAGCCCGTTGAGCCACAGGCACTGAGCCAAGGTTTGATAGTTTTTATAACTCTTCTCTAGCTGCATAGATCTGCGCCATAATTTGTTGGCAATCATGTCCTATTTTCTTATTGGAATCAAAGAGCAAAGTGGCAGGATTTAAAGTGGTACAGGTGCATAATTGTAACACCAGCCTTTCCATTAATAAGACTTGATATTTAAGACGGTGGTTGTTTGACAGCTACAGATTTCCTTTTGAATTTAGAAGTCCAGTAAGGTCATGATAAGTATAAATAATTAGGTCTTTTCCTAAAGTTAGCTTAGTTGCCTTCGGGGTTAAGAGGAGTACAGCTGCTACAGCTTGTAGACAGTGTGGCCATCACTTGGCCACAGTGTAAATTTCTTTACTAAGATAAGCTACAGGTTATAAAAGTGGACCCTGGTGTTAAGACTCAGGTAATTCCAGTCTGCTCTGTAGGTTCTGTATTATGGATATTAGTCCAGTCTTAGCTTCTGCTTTTGTAGGATATTATTTTTGAGTGGGATAGATGGTAGGATTTCTTTTAACTTAATTTGGACCAGTTGAGCATATTTTGCTCTTCCCATCTGTCCCTCAGTAGCCCATACTTCTGAATTAATTTCTGTCTCTAATAAGAGAAGGCATAGTACAGGTTCTCGTCCTGTATTCATATAAATGACTGTTCTTCGTTTAGTTAGTAAACTAACTAACTCTCCCCCAAATGGGAACAGGACCTTCAGGCATGATTAGGAAGATGTGAGAGAACAGACAGTCTCCCCAATTTTAGCTTAAAGCCTGAGAGAAGAATTTGGTAACTGGCTTTCCAGATACCTTTTGTATACTTATAGATTTAAGGGAGAGAAGACCAGGGATAGAGCAGAGTATAGGAAGGAGGCTCTAGTGTCCAAGAGAAATTCTATCCCCTGGCTCTCCATGATTAGGTACACCTGGGGCTTTTGAGTGGCAATGACACAAGCTGGAGCCATGAGAAACTGTTCCAGGTACTCACAATCCGGTCTGGAGGCTGATGAGGTCACTGTGCCAGGAGGCATTTACCTCTGGGGACAGGCTGCCATTCAGTGGTCACCTTTGCATTCTGGACAAGGGCTGTTGGTTTCCCAGGCAGGCAGTACTGCCAGGGGCAATCTATCTTAAATTGGCCAGTCCGACCACATTAGAAGCATTTGTTCTTGGCTCCTCTGGCTTCCCTCTGCACCTGAATGGTGCCCATTTGTTGGACTGCCATTACTAAAGCTGACATTCTTTTTTTATTCCTTTTTTTGTTCTCTTCCTTGTGATCTCAATTATAATTAAGACCACTGTGGCCATTTTAATAAGGTTTTCCAGGTTATGATTGGGGCCTAGAGCCAATTTTTGGAGTTTTGTTTTAAAACATGGGGCAGCTTGAATGATAAGTTTATCTTTTAAGATAATTTGGCCCTCTAAGATTTTAGGGCATATTTTCTCATAACTTCCCTAAGCTGTTCAAGAAAGGCTGAGTGACTTTCATTTTGCTCCTGGTAAATAGTAGACAATTTAGAATAATTCATTGGCTTTTACTTGGATCAACATCAACTTTTGAGGGTACATGTTAGAAAATGTTTATGCCACCAGTCATCTTGTTTCTCAGGGTCTCATTCGAGATCCTCAAAGTGAACTGCCTGTATTCCCTTGGGGTATCTTTCCCTTTTCTCAGAGGAAATTCTGCTATTAGTATTGGACAAGAACCACAAATCACCCCAGTTTCTAGCCTCATCCAAGACTTCATTTTTCTCATTCAAAGTTAAATTTTGATGTAGTAGTAGTATTATATTTCTCTAAGAGAAGTCAAAGCTTGCCCTAACCCTTGGAGAACATCTGTGTACCTGTCTGGGTCATTGGAAAATTTTCCTAAATCGATCTTGATTTGTTTTAAATCTGTCAGACAAAATGGAGTGAATACTCTGGTATTTCCCTTTTCGCCACCGGTATTCTCAGTCAAGGGACATAAAGAAGAATTGAGTTGCTTTCTGGGGGTCCCGACAGGATCAGAAGAAACTCATGGAACAGACTCCTTTTTGGAGTTTTCTAAAGGCATGGAGGAAGGTGTGGAAGAAGCACATGGCAGGTTTGAACTAGGTGGTGACAGCATCTCTCTCAGAAATCCCAGGCCATTTGGGGAAATTACTACAGCCAGGAGAGCTGGTTCTATCTGACAGGTTTTATACAGTTGGGGATTGTCTCTGAGAGAAAAGTAAGTTTGCATATAGAGTATTTCAGACCACTTCTCTTTTTGTTTACTATAATTTAAAGTACCCCCGGTGAACATTATTCATCATTAGAAAGTAGTTACTAAGGCCAGGCCTGGTTGCAGAAGGCCATACATTTCTTCCTGAGCATCTGGGGATGAAATATTTCCCAATGCTTTAGAATACAGGCCAGTGGTGTGTTCCGGCAGCACAGGTACAAAAAATCAGATATCCAGGAGCCAAAGTGGTCCCACCTGATGAACGTTCTCTTGGCAATAGAATACATAATTGAGGTCTTCTCCTAGAGAGAGAATGTTACCCATATGTAGGAAAGAACAAACATCCAGAATCTTAATCATTCCCAGCCTCTGTGTTCCTAGGTTGTTAAAGTGTCCTCTGACTAACCCAGGAAGCCTTCTGGCCAAAGAAAAGGAAGCATCCTTCTGCTGCTTGGGGAAAAATTCCTGAGGAGGACGGTTTCCCCACCCCATGCACTTGTCTGGATTTAGCCGTGATTACCAGTGTACCACTTTGAATACCTGTGGGCTCTCCTGTGCTTATTGCAGCTGGCAGCACAGACCAAAAGATCAAGTATATGGGCGCCTGGTCCCACTTGATTCAAGTTTTGCCCCTTTTATGCACTTGGAATTGAGTATATACCTATCAATCAAAGTGGGGACAAGCCCTGCCATGCAGAAAATGACTGCATGGTACTTACCTATGTAATCTTTGCAAGCTTTTTCTAAATTCCCAGTAAGAAAGGAAAATAGGCTTTTTATCATGAGCATGTCTTAAATGCTATGTTTGCCACCCTCTTTTCTTTCTGAAAAGTTAGCAAGGCAGCAATAGTCAAACACAGTAAAAAACAGGGTTGAGAGACATTTTAAAATTTTTGCATGAGAATTAGTTATACAATTAGCTGAAGTCTTAGACAAACCTGGAATGTCTTTGAACTTTTCCATTTACACCAATAGACCAGAAAAACATCAAATACCCAGGGTCCTTTTCTTTGCCCTTATTTTTTTTTTTTTTTTTTTTTTTTTTTTTTTGAGACAGAGCCTAAAGGTGTCACACGGTATAGAGTTCTATGGCATCACAGCTCACAGCAACCTCCAATTCCTGGGCTCAAGCGAGTCTCCTGCCTCTGCCTCCCAAGTAGCTGGGACTACAGGCGCCTGCCACAA
>CAUYRH010153968.1:0-13862 GCA_963574655.1 Perodicticus potto | reverse complement strand
TGGGGTATTTCTGAGTTTGGGCTATAATGAATGTACCTTTTTTTATTTTTTATTTTTTTTGAGACAGAGCCTCAAGCTGTCACTCTGGATAGAGTGCTGTGGCATCACAGCTCACAGCAACCTCCAATTCCTGGGCTCAAGTGAATCTCCTGCCTCCGCCTCCCAAGTAGCTGGGACCACAGGCGCCCACCACAATGCCCGGCCATTTTTTGGTTGCAGCCGTCATTGTTGTTTGGCGGGCCCGGGCTGGATTCGAACCCGCCAGCTCAGGTGTATGTGGCTGGCGCCTTAGCCCGTTTAGCCATAGGCACCCAGCCTAATGAACGTACCTTCATGAACATTTTCGTGCATGTGTTGGGGACTATCTGTGTCTAGGAATATACATACAATTGAAATTACTGAATGAGCATGCATACTGTTTTCCAGAGCGGTTGTACCAATTTATAATCTCACCTAGAGTCATCTTTTATATGTTAAAAATGTTTTTGTTTTAAAGAAATCTATACTCATTAAAAAAATTAAGTGGAAAAAAAATTTACCCATTGTTCTATTACGCGATTACCAAAAAAAGATCATTTTCAGCATCCTTTCTTCACTTACATTTGAATTTTTCCATCCCACTTTAGTTCTTCCTTTTAATTACTTTTTCGTGTTTTTCTCCTTGCAGATTTACTGTAAAAGCCAAAGTGTGCAGAGCGTGATGTAATCCTAGCACTTTGGGAGGCTAAGGCAAGTGGATTGCTTGAGCTCAGGAGTTGGAGACCACCCTGAGCAAGAATGAGACCCCGTCTCTACTAAAAAACTAGGCGGGTGTTGTGGGTAGTGAGACCCCATTTCTAAGTTAGCCGGGCGTTGTGGCAGGCACCTGTAGTCCCAGCTACTCAAGAGGCTGAGGCAAGTGAATCACTCGAACCCAGGAGTTGGACGTTGCTGTGAGTATGATGCCACAGCACTCTACTGAGGGAGACAAAGTGAAACTCTGTCTCAAAAAAAAAAGAAGAGTTTGAGCTATGACACCGTGGCACTCTACCCAGAGCGACAGAGTAAGACTCTGTCTCAGATAAATAAATAAGCAAATAAATGTAAAAATTAAAGCCAAAGGGTTCTTCTTTATACTTTTTAGACCCTGTTCTCTTTTTCTACTGTTCTTATTCATTTCCCCCCACCCTACACTCTGCCACAAGCACTTGAGAAAGGGTCACTCAGATTCCACACCCAGAAACTCCCTGTGGATTCCCGGGCTGGAGAAAAATTCCCGGCATTAGGAAAGCAAGGGAGGGCAGGATGCTGGTGGCCTCTGGAAAATCCCATCCTTGGGCTCCCTGTTGCCCTGAGCGCTGTCTGGTTTTCTTTTCCCTTTCTCTTTTTATCTATATAGTTAGCGTTGGGGGACCAGCGGATATCGGGTCTGTTGGGCTCCCTACCTGTTTCCTGAGAAGGGTAAATAGCACTGGGACCTAGTCAGTATTTCCCAGAGGTAATTTATGAATGCAGCGTGGTGTCTGGAAATAGAAACACCAGCACAGTGAGGTGTCCCCAGGTGAGGGGGAGTAGGGCCTGCTCACTGCTAGAAAAAAACAGCTGTGGCCTTGAAAGAGGCAGCAGACCAGAGCTGCCAAGTGCCTGGCCGGGACCGAGGGAAAACCAGGCCTTTCCACTCGTCTGCAGAGACAGTCAGGACTTCAGGGCTGGAAACGCTCTACTCTGCTTCCAGGGTGTTTGGGCAGCTTGATCTGGGCTGCAGGTGGCGTCTCCTGACAGCCTCTGTCCTCAGCCTCTGGGGGTTTCTGGAGGTCAAATGATCAGACTTCACCCTGTGTATCTGCACTGCAGGGAACCAACAGGTGCCCTGGGCGGGTTTATCCCTCAGCTTCATTCCCAGTGCTCCTTTCACTTTGTCCACATGCAGGAATCACCCGGCAGCTGTCGACTGGGTACCCGAGTCCCGCCCCCGGAGATCTGGGGGTAACGGGGCAAGGGCGAGGCCTGGGTGTCAGGATCTGCCCAGGCTCTTCAGGGATGAATAATTCTAATGTGCAGCCCAAGCCGGGAAACACTGCCCATGCTCAGAGCTGAACGGTTCGGGGATCTCACAGAACCTCACGTTGTTTTCTATTTTGCTCTGGTAACTAATATGCTAGGAAGCCCTGTCATGTGCCAGACAAGGCGCCAAGCTCCGAACATGCGTTAGTTCACAGTGGTTAGCCCTGGGTTAATGGCAAGGAAACAAAGGCTCAGGGAGGTGACACTGCAAAATTCATACTTCAATCCTCCTATTTCTGACTTCCCCGTCTGTGTTCGGCCCTCTTCCCCGCACTCTGAGATAACCTCCTATTTGAAGGAGGGTTTGGAGAAGGACAGAAGCCTTTCAGTCGAAGTAGAAGGTTAACATGACCTAAACATGAATAAGGGAAAGACAGAGGAATGTAAGCGAGGGAGGAGAGAGGAGGGTGCTGGCCAGTCTGAATTTAGGATCAAAATCCCCTCCACAATGAGGTCTTTCTTCATGGAGTTCAGAGAAGCCACAAGTATCCCCTGTGATCTGGGGCCCATCCTGCTGTGGCGAGAGGCAGGCCCGTGCAGGACTCTGACTAGGCCTAGATGGCAGAGATGAGGAGCTCTCAGGCTGTGCCCACATTGCAACCAGACCCCTCAGTTTAGGGTCCTGGGATCTGCACAGCTCACTCTACAGAATCCTGGAGACTCTGGCACAATTCTGTAGGGCATAGCCAGGTTGGCCAGGAAGGAGGTAGATAGGAGAAAGCTAAAGATCTGGTAGTGGGGGGTTAATTTTTCTTTTTTTTTTTTTTGAGACAGAGCCTCAAGCTGTCACCCTGGATAAAGTGCTGTGGCATCATGGCTCACAGCAACTTCCAATTCCTGTGCTCAAGCGAGTCTCCTGCCTCTGCCTACCAAGTAGCTGGGACTACAGGCGCCCGCCACAACGCCTGGCCATTTTTTGGCTGCAGCCATCATTGTTGTTTGGTGGGCCCAGGCTGGATTCGAACCCACCAGCTCAGGTGTACATGGCTGGCGCCCCAGCCCGTTGAGCCACAGGCGCCGAGCCAGGGTTAATTTTTCAATCCATTTTTTTCTTCTCTCTCTCTCTCTCTCTTTCTTTTTGATACAGAGTCCCACTTTTCACCCTCAGTAGAGTGCTGTCATGTCACTGCTCACAACAACCTCAAACTCTTGGGCTTAAGCAATTCTCTTGTCTCAGCCTCCCTGGTAGCAGGGACTATAGGTGCCCGCCTAGTTTTTTTCCTACTTTTACAGTGCCTGGCTAGTTTTTTTCCTACTTTTAGTAGAGACTGAATCTTGATTTGACTCAGGCTGGTTTCAAACCCCTGAGCTCAAGTGATCCACCCACCTCTGCCTCCCAGAAAGTTAGGATTACAGGCGCGAGCCCCCAGGCCTGACCTCCATTTTCTTGTGTATTAGTTTTAGGATGAGAAAAATAAGTACTAAAAATACTATTATGTGAGCCCTCAAAACTATGGAGGCAGACAGCTCCTATGGCTCAAAGGGATAGGGCGCCAGCCCCACATGCCGGAGGTGGCGGGTTCAAACCCAGCCCCGGCCAAAAACTGCAAAAAAAAAAAAAAAGAAGTCAGCATAATAAGCTAATAGGGAATTGCAAGTAAAAAACACAATAAAATAACATTAAAAAAAGAAAAAGAAAACGGGCAGCGCCTGTGGCTCATCGAGTAGGGCGCGGGCCCCATATACCAAAGGTGGCGGGTTCAAACCTGGCCTTGGCCAAACTGCAAAACAGAAAAATAGCCAGACATTGTGGCGGATGCCTATAGTCCCAGCTACTCGGGAGGCTGAGGCAAGAGAATCACCTAAGCCCAGGAGTCGGAGGTTGCTGTGAGCTGTGTGATGCCACGGCACTCTACCAAGGGTGACAAAGTAAGGACTGTCTCTACTAAATAAATAAATAAATAAATAAATAAACAAACAAACAAACTATGGAACTAAAGCTATAGTAACCAACGTGTGTATCATTTGATCACCTAATTTACGTTCCATGTTTGAATGTAACAAACATATAAATGGGGCATATTAACAGTAAAAATATGATTTTGTTCTTTTTAAGCCAAGATTCTCTATTCCTTTAACCACTTCCAAAATTGTAGCATTTTTCTTTCTATTCTCCATCACCAGAATTTAAAATAATGAAGGAAGTGAGCTAGGCAGACTTGTGTCCCGGAGCCTTCCTCCCACACTGCCATTTCCTTCCCGTGGCTTGTCTTAGTCTGTTTTCTGCTGCTGTAAGAGACACCACAGACTAAGTAATTTATAAAGAAAAGAAGTTTGTTTGGCTCACGCTTCTGGAGGCCAGGAAGTCTAAGAGCATAGCACTGGCATCTGGTAGAAGGGCACACGGGTTCACCAGCCCACAAGACGGAGAGAAGATGGGGGCCCAACTTACCCTTTCATCAGGAGCCTCCTCCTGAGATCACTAAGGCACTCCTGCAATACTAGACTAATCCGTTCATGAGGACAGAGCCTTCATACCCAACTACCTCTTAAAGGCTCCACTTCCGTCTCCCGAAACTGTTACACTGGCAATTAATGTAAAGTAAGAGTTTTGGAGGGGACATAAAACCCATAGTAGTTTTTGTCCTGCCACCCTTTTCGCTTGAGCCAGAGGTTCCCACTTCCCCATCTCTCAAGGCAGAGAGGTATCTGGTTTGCTCTTTCTCTAAGATGGAGCATTATGTGAAGGCATCAGCTTGGAATCGCTGGGTTTCCTGTCACATTCTCATAATATTTATACAGCAAAGCGCATTCTTCCTCTAATTTTCCAGGTGCCTTCTGTTCAACCTTCTCTTCTACCTTTTGTGTGTTAGTCTGGGGCATCACTGCACGGGCAATCATGCTGAACTTCCAGCCCTGGGGAAGGCTCACGTGAGGGGTGGGGTTGGAGCTAGTTTTTGAAGAAAGGGTAGAATTTAGAGAGGGAATGTGGTGACTATTATAGTCCCACACTTCCAGGCAGGCTTATCTCTAATCCCGGGGGTACAGCCTTCAGGTGGGAGTAGTTTGATAATTTATGAAGTATTCCAGTTAATGGATTATATGTCATTTAAAAAACTAGATTATATCAGTGACCATCACACCTTCTACTTACCTCCACCTTAGCACAAGATTAGGGATAAATTTTGCTATAAAATAAACGCGTTTAAAAAATTAAACCATAAAAGAATGAAAAGACAACCCATAGACGAGAAAAAATTGGCAAAAGACATATGTAGCAGAAGATTGGTATCTAAAATAAACAAAGAATTCTTGGGCGGTGCCTGTGGCTCAAAGGAGTAGGGTACCGGCCCCATATGCCGGAGGTGGCAGGTTCAAACCCAGCCCCGGCCAAAAACTAAAAAAAAAAAAAAAAAAGAATTCTGGTAACTCCACAATAAGTAAATAAACATCTCAAGCGAAAAATGGGTCAAAGATCTGAACAGACACCTCACCAAGAAGATATAGGACAAAAAAGTATGTGAAAAGATGCTCCGTGTCATTTGCCCATATGTCACTGGGAAATTCAAATAAAAACGAGATACCACTGTATATCTATTAGAATGGCCAAAATCTGGGACACTGACACCTCCAAATGCTGGCAAGAATGTGGAGCAGCAGGAACTCTCGTTTATTGTTGGTGGGAAGGTACGGCCACATGGTGAGGCAGTTTGGCAGGTTCTTACAAAACTAAACATACTCTTAAGATATGATCCGGCAATTGTACTTCCTTTTTTTCAGATTACTATGAGGGTACATACAATTAGGTTACATTGTTTGCATTTGTAAGGTAAAGTCCGAGTTGTAGTTGAGTCCTCCACCAGGCAGTGTGCCATCTACCTGTACAATGCAATGTACCTGTTGGGGGGAACTTACTGAACCACCTCCTCCCCTCCCCTATTGTCGAATTTGTGTTTTTCTCTTGTGTGGGCCTGTTATTGTGAGTCTACTAGTTTCAATTTAGTACTGAGTATGTGGGATGCTTACTTTTCCATTCTTGAGATACTTTACTTAGGAGAATGTCCTCCTAATTCTTCCAGGCAAATACAAAAGATGTAAAGTCTCCATCTTTTCTAAAATTGTGCTTCTTGATATTTATCCAAAGGAGTTGAAAACTTACATCCACACAAAAACCTGCACATGGATGTTTATAGCAGCTTTATTCATAAGTGCTCAAACTGAGAAGCAACCAAGATGTGCTTCAGTAGCCAAATGGATAAACAAACTGTGGTATATCCAGCTGATGGAATAGTAAAAAAAAATAAATGAGCTGTTAAGTCACAAAAAGACATTCAGGAAACTTAAATGCATATTACGAAGTGAAAATTCCCACTACATGACATTCTGAAAAAGGCGTATCTATAGAGACAATAAAAAGATCAGTGGTTGCCAGGGGGCTGGGGGGGGGTGGGAGAGGTGAAGAAACAAATCAGAGAGGATTGTGAGGGTGGGAAACTACTCTTCATGATGCTGCAGTGGATACATAATACAAATTTGTCAAAACCTGGAGAATATTCAACAGCAAGAGTGAACTGTCATGTAAACTGTGGAGTCTGGCTGCTAATGATCTATCAGTGTAGGTTCATCAGTTGTGATGCCGGTACCACTCTGGTAGGGGAGATGTTGATAACAGTGTAGGCTGACGCTGGGTGGGTAGAGAGTATATGGGAAATCTCTAGACCTTCCTGTCAATTCTGCTGTGAATTCTTCACTGTTCTAAAAAGTGGGGGAAAAAAAGTTAAACTATTTTTGTATTAGAATTTACTTTCCTTTTCCAACATGGAAGACAAAGGTTGTGGTGTTTTGGCTTCATCCAGGAGCTGAGAGAATAGGAGGAGGCCCCTGGCACATATTCAGGAAAACAGGTTTGGTTGACTTGGTAACCGCCTTAAATCCATATTTTGGTTTTCTTCACATCACTTCACTAGGCTGAGTTCCACGCTGGTACATCCAGAATTTGGAGAATGCCCCAGAAAGCCACAGGGCAGGAGCTCTACGGTTTCCCAAGCTAAAGGCAGTGATCTGGAAGGCTGAGAATGCTCAATCAATCCACCTACTTTGAAGAAGCCCTTGTCTTCCCTTGCCCTCTCCAGCTTTTCTTTCAAATAACAATGCATTTTCTTCTTAACCGCAGTGTTTGATTCTGAGCTATCTCTTCCTTTTAACATATATGCAAAAACACCTCCTCAGGTAGCTTGGTGTTTTAAGGGAAATCAGCTAACTTGAGGTGGCATCTGTTGGCAAGCCCCCGGTAGGAGGCTCACCTGCTCACTCTCTGTGCCTTCTCCCTTCTTGCTCCCCAGTGCCCTTTGCTTGGGGCCTCCCTTTTGTACTCATCCCAGGAGCAATCAGTTTGAAATCCAGCCTTACAATGCGGAATGGCCACTTGTTTTGATTCCTTTATCAAAGCTCAGGATACAGCAATGGAGCAGTTCTAGTCCAACTCGGCTGCTGCCCTTAAGTAGCCAGGACTATAGACACCTAAAGTACAAGACATGAACTTGCCCTTACCCTCAGCTTGTTACCTTCCCACCTCAGTCCCAGAATCCTGACCTGGCTGCAGTCCCAGTGTCCACACCGCCACTGGACCAACCCTACAAGCGGATTGCAACAACAGACACACGTTACGTAGGAGGTTGTTTCCGCGTTAACTAGCTGTGTTGGCCTTGAGCAAGTTACATTACTTCTCTAAGCCTCAGAGTTCTCATATGTAAAATAGGGATAATAATAGTACTATTTCATGTGTATAGGACTTACAGCAGGTCAAATGAGAAATGTAGGTTAAACATTTAGCACAGCTAGCTATTAATGATAATGATGATGATGGTGATAACTCCCAAAATATCCCATCCTGCCAGGATATTTTTATTATTATTATTATTTTCTGTTTCAGGTTAATGCGAGGGTACAAAGAACTAGGTGACAATGTTTGCATTTGTTACAACTGGAGTCCCACTTGCAGTTGTGCCCCACACTCAAGAGGTATGCCATACACCTTTACATTAACTGGGAGCACACCAGTCCCCTCCCTTCTTCCCCTCAACTTGAATTGAGCTTTTCTCTTATGTGGACATATATTAAATCATCTACTGGCTTTATATTAGTGTTGAGTACATTGGATACTTGCTTTTCCATTCTTGTAATACTTACTAAGAAGAATGTGTTTCAACTCCATCCAGGCCGTCCAGGATATTTCGAGGGCTCCAGCCAATAGTGGAGATCCCTGTCTTTTCTCTATACTGAATCTCCTTCTTTCCTCTCTTGGGATCTTTGCCCACACTGGTATAAACTCCAGGGTCATGTCCCGGTATCCCTCCTGGCGTGCCTATCACAGAGAGCACTCTGGCTTTTCAGCTGACTCACAGTTTTCTTGCCATTGGTATTCTTTATTTCTGTAGTTCAAATGTGATTGTAAGATGAGAGGCTCTTCCACCTGCCTATCTCAGAATCCCCGCAGATGCCTGCAGCCACTGTCCTAGCAGTTGTGGGGAGAGCTCAGACATTAGAAAAGTGGAGGATGCCTGGAAGACTTCCTCCCTCACTGTGTACCTCCACCACCACCACAATTAAACACTCTGTTGGGGTCTGAACATTTCCTTTCTTTCTCTACAAATTTCTCCCAGCAGAGGCTCATTTTCTTTTGGAACTAAGTTTACTGTCACTGAGCTGGAGCTTCACTATTGAAACTTCACTATTTGTACCCACCAGTGTGGGTAGATTACAAGAGTTATCTGCAAATTCTGGAACTGTGCTTATGTGGAAGTCTGCCAGAGACAAGTTACAGGAATGAAGTAAAAAAAACTTTTGCAGCCCCTGGGTCTACTACACTTTCTTCCATAAAATGTTTCTATTCTTCTTTGCCAAATCTAGATTGGAATTCTATGTATTAACTAGGGTGAGACAGATTTCTATCTCAAAGAGGTTTTTTTTTTTAATCAAGACATACACAATGAGGAATGCAGATTTCAAGTATATAACTCACTGATTTTTGTACAACACACACACACCTATGCAGACAGGTAGTTATCTGACCTTCCTGATCAATATATAAAATATTTCCAACATCCTAGAAGCTTCCTGACACTCCCTAATTCTCCTTCCCTATAAATACCAACTGTTGCCCCAGACAAAATGACTTTTTTTAAAAAACCATTTTATTATTATGTACATATATATGAAATAGTGATGATGATGATGACAGTGATGATGGTGGTGATGGTGGTGATGATGGTGGTGATGATGATGATGGTGATGGTGGTGATGATGGTGATGGTGATGATGATGGTGGTGGTGATGGTGATGGTGGTGGTGATGGTGGTGATGATGATGATGGTGATGATGATGGTGATGATGATGCTGGTGGTGGTGATGATGATGGTGATGATGGTGATGATGGTGGTGGTGGTGGTGATGATGGTGGTGATGATGATGGTGATGGTGGTGATGATGGTGATGATGATGGTGGTGATGGTGATGATCATGGTGGTGATGGTGATGATGATGGTGATGATAGTGATGATGATGGTGGTAATGGTGGTGGTGATGGTGATGATGAGGGTAATGATAGTGGTGATGGTAATGGTGATAACTTCCAATCCCATCCTGCCAGAATATTTATTTTTAATTTCAGGTTAATGTGAGTGTACAAACAACTAGGTAACAATGTTTGCATTTGTTAGGTGGAGTCCCGCTTGTAATTGTGTCCCGCACTCAAGAGATATGCCATATGTTCTTACATTGTGCCCATTAAGTGGGAGCACACCAATTCCCTCCCCTCGTCCTTTCTCCTCCCTCCCTCAGATCCCCTCCCCCAACTTGTTTGAATATATGTGTGTGTGTGTGTGTGTGTGTGTGTGTATCTTAGTGAATACACTAGATTGCATTTTCGCCAAGCGGCAAATGGCAAAATGAGGCACATTTTTCCTTTATTCCCCAGTAACCTCAATATCACCTGTTTGTTTGTTTTAAGATCCCAGGTTCTTACAATGTTTACAATATTGTCCAGGAGATTATCAATGGTGCTTAGTAGTAAAGACCATTTTGCTAAGTTGTTCTATCACGCGTTCTTGCTCAAAGTTTTCGTCTTTTTCTTCTAATCTGGTTTTCAGCCCTTCATCATGTGTTTCTTCATTATTGTGCACAGGATCTAGCTGAGGGCCAGGTTCTATGTGTTCATGTGCCGTATCCACAGACCAGTGGTGACATACAGGCATCCTGCCACCAGATGTCAAAGCCGGCTCTGCTGTGCAATTCTAGACATCAGGTAGGGAGAGATATGTAGATTTATGACAAACACAATATAAATCTCCATTTTGGATTGGAAATAAATGATCAAGATAGTTATCTTTGAAATACAGCTGCCATGGCCATGTGTATCAAGATGCTTAGCAAGTGGTATGAAAAAAGTTATTTTGAGGAGACACTGCTTTTAAAGTCTGCTTGTAGGCAAACCAATTTTCATCCCTTATCAGCTCCTCACCATGAGCTCACCATCTTGTTTCCAAAAAGACTTTAATGACTTCTATCTCCATAAGTTAGTTTTTTCTATTCTTGAAAGTCATATTCTTTTAAAATGATGCTAACTATGAATTATGAAAAGAGTCTACGGAGTGTCCAAAACAATAAATTAAAAATAAAAAAAAAAGAAAGGAATTAATGTCTTTTTACCACAATATAGATAGAACTGGAGACCATTATCCTAAGTGAAGTATCTCAAGAATGGAAAAACCAACCCCACATACACTCTCTACTAACTTGGTACTAATTGATGGACACACATAAGCACAGGAAAGAAGTGAAAATTGTTTGAAATCAAGAAGTGGGTGATGGGCAGGGGAGGATTGAAAAACTGCTAATGGGTACAGTGAACACTGTTCAGGTGAAGGGCACACTTATAGCCTTGAGTAAAGCATTATAACTATCCATGCAACAAAAACAATTGTTCCCCCTTAATATTTTGAAACAAAAAGGACTTTTAAAACTTTTCTTTAAAAAGGAAAGTCAGGGCTCGGCACCTGTGTCTCAACAGGCTAAGGCGCCAACCACGTACACCTACGCTGGCGGGTTAGAATCCAGCCCGGACCCGCCAAACAGCAATGACGGCTGCAACCAAAAAAAAAATGGCCAGGCGTTGTGGCAGGCGCCTGTAGTCCCAGCTATTTGGCAGAGGCAAGAGACTTGCTTGAGCCCAGGAATTAGAGGTTGCTGTGAGCTGTGATGCCACGGCACTCTATCCAGGGTGACAGCTTGAGGCTCTGTCTCAAAAAAAAAAAAAAAAAGGAAAGTCAGGCTTAGCCCCTATAGCTCAGTGGTTAGGGCGCTGCCAAATACACCAGGGCTGGCAGGTTCGAAGCCAACCCAAGCCTGCCAAACAATGACAACTGCAACAAAAAAATAGCCAAGTGTTGTGTCAGGTGCCTGTAGTCCCAGCTACTTGGGAGGCTGAGGCAAGAGAATCACTAAGTCCAGGAGTTTGAGGTTGCTGTGAGCTGTGACACCACAGCACTCTACTGAGGGCAACATAGTGAGGCTCTGTCTCAAAAATAAAATTAAAAAATAAATAAAAAGGAAAGTCATATGAATGGAATTATACAATATATATTCTTTAGTGTTGGGCTTTTTTTGCTTATCTCACATTTCTGTGAGACTCATGTGTAGCAATAGATTTTGTTTTTTAATCGTTGTGTGTTTTTCTCGTGTGAGAACAGCCCACTTTTTTTTGTTTGTTTGTTTTTTGTTTTTTGTTTTTGAGACAGAGTCTTACTTTGTCACCCTCAGTAGAGTACTCTGATGTCATAGCTCACAGCAAACTCAAACTCTTGGGCTCAAGTGATTCTCTTGCCTCACCCTCACAAGTAGCTGGGACTACAGGCACCTGCCACAGCACCCGGCTATTTTTTAGAGACGGGGGTCTCACTCTTGCTCAGGCTGGTCTCGAACTCCTGAGCTCAGGCAATCTACTAGCCTCAGCCTCCCAGAGTGCTGGGATTACAGGCCACTTTTTATATATTCATTCTGCTATTTTTTTAAATTTTTTATACAGACAGGGTCTTGCTATATTGCCAGGCTGGTCTTAAACTCCTGGGCCGAAGCAATCCTCCTGGGGATTACTGTGGTGAGCATCAACTCTGGCCTCATCCCACTATTGGTGGACGTTTGGGCTCTTTCCAGTTTGGGGCTATTTTGAATTCAGCTATTATAGACATACTAGCAGGTGTCTTTGGAGGACAAGCTCATTTCTCTAGGCTATATGTCTAGTGGGATTACTAGGTCCCAGGGTAGACAGAGTTTACCTATTGTAGATATTGCCAGTTTTCCAATAGCTGTACTAACTGACACGCCCACTGGTGATATATGACTATACTCGTTACTCACATCCTTGCCAACACTTTGCCTCACCAACCTTTTAGTTTTAGTCATTCAGGTGGGTGTATAATAGCATTTCATTGTCATTTTAATTTATATCGCCTGCTGCATACTGAAGTTAAGTAACTTGCCTCTGCTTATTGGCCATTTAGGTATCCTCTTCTATAAATTACTTGCTATGGTTTGGATATGGGGTGTGTGTTCTCACCAAAGCTCATGTTGAAATTTTATCCCCAATGTGGCAGTGTTGGCAGGTAGGGCTTAGTGGGAAGTGTTTGGGCTTTGGGGGCAGATCCCTCATGAATGGCTTAGTGCTGTTCTTGAGGTAATGAGTGTTCAATCTCAGTCTCACGAGACTCGATTAGTTCTCAAGGGAATGGATTAGTTTTCACAGGAGTGGGTTGTTACAAAGCTGGGGCGGCCCTTGGGTTTTGCCTTTCTTTGCATGCACCTTATTGCCCTCTGACCTTCTCTGCCATGTTGTCATACTAAAGCCCCTTCCATGAGCAAGGGCTGTGCCCTTGAACCTTCCAGTCTGCAGAACCATAAGCTTTATGAATTACCCAGTGCTGGGTAATTCATAAAGCTTATGGTTTATGAATTAAAATAACAACAAAATAAACTAAGACAGTCCCTATTTAAATCTTTTGTTATTCAAAATATTGGATTATCTTTTTTATATCCTGGAAATGAATGCTAGTGTTATGAACATCTCTCGATCCGTGGTTTGTCTTTTCACTCTTTTAAGGGTATCTTTTGGTGAAGACAAGTTTCTTAATTTTAAAGTAGTCTAATTAATCAACCTTATTTTTAATGGTCAGTGTCTTTTGTGTCCTAATTAGGAGATCTTTGACTATCGTTATGGTTGTGAAAATATTCTTCTATATTTTCTTTTGGAAGCTATATTATTTTACCTTTTACTTTAAGATCTATAACCCATTTTGAATTAATTTTTGTGTGTAGTGTTAAATAAGTGTGAAAGTTCATTTCCCCATATAGGTATGCAATTGATCCAGAACCATTCACTGAACTTCAGGGTATCTTTATCCTAAATCAAACAATCCAATATGTGTAGGTTTGTCAATTCTGTTCTATGGATCTATTCAAAGACCTTTCCGTTTTGATTACAGCCTCCATTTCTTGAAGCAAGTCCTCTTCATATCTATTATTTTTTCCTGGGAAAAAAGCATAATGTTTTTACTAATTAATGTCATCTCCTACTCTATAATATATTCTCCCTAAATTTTTAGGTTAGATACATGTATTCTTAAATCACTTTTTAAAATAATAATAAAAAGCTAAACTAATACATACTTTTATCTTTAAGTGAACATTTAATTTTTTTTTTTTTTTGAGACAGAGCCTCAAGCTGTCACCCTGGATAGAGTGCTGTGGCATCACAGCTCACAGCAACCTCCAATTCCTGGGCTCAAGCGAGTCTCTTGCCTCCGCCTCCCAAGTAGCTGGGACTACAG
>CAUYRH010153966.1:0-10000 GCA_963574655.1 Perodicticus potto | reverse complement strand
TTCCAACCCACTTTGCCACAGGCAATTCCCCTAAATGGTATTTCAATGACCTATTTGACACCTACCCCAAAACATCCATTTCAGAGAAGCTTACAAATTTATTATGCCTGTCTACAGCCTCAATTTGGTCATAGTTTCACAGATCTTAAGCATGCCTACTTTGCTTGAACCATCAAAGTAATTCTGGTCTTCTTAGATGATGAAAAATTTTGTTGGTTGGTTTGTTGGTTTCTCTGTGTATGTGTGTGTGTGTATGGGTATTTATGAGATATGGTTTCCATATGTGGCCCCGGCTAGTTTTCATGGCCTCAGCCTGGATCATAGCAACCACAAAATCCATGATCCAGGCACTCCTCCTACCTTAGCCTCCATTTGGCTATGACTACAAGCACCTTTCTCAATGCCCAGATGATTTTTCACTTTTTAGTAGACACAGAGTCTGACACTTGCTCAGTCCATTCTCAACACCCCCTCGTTCAAGAACTCAACTCATGTCAGCATGCCAGCAGGCTAGGATTATAGGTGTGAGCCAACACATTTGGTCATTTTCTCTTTCTTTCTTTCCATCCATTCCTCCCTCCCTTTGCCTCTCCCTCACTTTATCTTTCCTTTCTCCTATTGTTTCTCTCTCATTCACTTGCTCTTTCCATTCCTTTATTTCTTCTATCTCCCCTACAACTTAACGGAAAATTCTGTACTAACAAACAAACAAACTTCACAAGTGATTCCTAAATGTGTAGTCTTGAACTCTACACTTGAAATGGGTTAATTGTGGAGTGGTTAATTATATCTGAATAGAATTGTTATTTTGTGGTTTACAGGCTGTAATCTATGAGGATTATTGAGAAAACCTTCACAAAAACATAAGCATGGATGAGCACTATAGCTCACACCTATAATCCCAGCAATTTTAGTGGCTGAGGCAGAAAGGTCAATGGAAGCTAAGGGGTTTCATACCAGACTGAGCAACATATTATTACAGTACTTGTCCAAGAAATAAGCTCAAAACTCCTCCAGCAGTGGTGGGATGGGCCTACACTCTCACCTGCTGAGAAGCATAAACTCTAGAGCAGGGGTCCTCAAACTACGGCCTGTGGGCCACATGCATTGGTGTGAATTATATTTGTTCCCATTTTGTGTTTTACTTTAAAATAAGATATGTTCAGTGTGCATGGGAATTTTTTCATAGTTTATTTTTTTAAACTATTGTCTGGCCCTCCAACAGTCTGAGGGACAGTGAATTGTCCCCCTGTTTAAAGAGTTTGAGGACACCTGCTCTAGAGGATCACTTGAGGTTAACAACCTGCATTTCCTTGAGTTATGATGGTGCCAATGTATTTTTCTGGGGCAAGAGGGAAACAAAGTATCCAATCTATAAGAGAGATACTGTATAGGTGCAAGAAAAGTCTGGTAGCATACAAAATATTTTATACACATATGCCAAATGGGATTTATTATCAGTAATTCCAGTCCAGCTCAATATGGGAAAATTAACTAATAGAACACACTACATTAATAGAATCAGTGAGGGAAACCTATTAGTCACCTCAAGAGACACAGAAAAGGCTTTTGACAGAGGCAACATACCTTGTTGATAAAATCTTTTAAAAATTTTAGATGATGGGAGGCACCTGTTGCTCAGTGTGTAGGGCACCAGACCCATATACCGAGGGTGGCGGGTTCAAACCTGACAACAGGAAAACTGCAAAAACAACAACAAAAAAATCTTGGATGACAAGGGAACATCTTCAGGACTACTAATGGAATTTACCAATGAGTGGATACATATAATGTTCTATATTCACATGATGGAATATTTTCCAACAATCAAAAGGTATGAAGTCCACATTTTTGGCACAATAGGAATGAACCTTAAAACCATTCTGAAAAGGGAACAAGGCTCCTTACAAAAATCCACACAGAGCATGACTGAACTGAGGAAAGAACATCAAGACAAGGCGAATTGTCTGCCTAGATTAGGAGGCACATGGGGGAGGGTGGTGGGGAAGTGAATGTGATTACTAGGAGGTATTGACATTCCTTGTGTGGGGGGAGAAGACAAAGTTCTAAAATTAGATTGTGATGACTGTACAATGGGGTGACTATACTAAGAAACACAGAATTGTATATTTTCAAAGGGTGAACTACTTATTTCAATGAAGCTACTTGAAGATGTTTTCTCGAACTTGAAGTGCTGAAAATGCTCACAGCATAATACCCAGGTCGTGAGAGTACTTGAGAGACAGTCAACCCTATCTTCCTACTGACACACAGATTACCGTGAATTGACATGGAAGGCACATTGTTCCATCCTACCAAAGTTGTCATTTTCTTTTTCCATGAGACAGAGTCTGACAACTTCTCCTTGGGTAGAGTGTCCTGAAGTCATCCTAGGTAACTGCAATCTCAAACTCCTGGGTCAACAGATCCTATTGCCTCTGCCTCCTGAACAAAAGGAAGCCTAGTTGCTCCCCCACATTGCCCAGTTACTTTTGCCCATCTGCTTCAGGCTCCCAGAATGTCAGCATTACAGTTGCTAAACACCACTCCAGACATTGAATTTGAGATATTTTTTAACCTATGCTTAGTGGCCAGCAGAAGTGCTTCCTGTCTGTCATCTTGGCACTTTGGGAGGCCCTGTCAATTGGATTATCTGAGTTTCTGAATTGGAGACCAGCCTCAGCACTAGTGAGATCCCCATCTCTCAAGATTAAAAAACAGCCAGATGTTATGCAGGTGCCTAGGGTCCAGGCTGAGGCAATAGGTTGATGACAACACTTGAAGTTTCCTGTCAGATATGATACCGCATCACTCTACTGCAGGAAACAAAACGAGATTCTATCTCAGTAAGTAAATGGAATAAAAACATTTGTAGGGAACTTACCCCTCATTTTTCCTTTTGACCATGGATCTTCATTTGAAATTTTTTCCCTAGATTATATGTCAAGTAGAGAAATTTTTCTCTCATGGGGAAATTGTTTTCCTACAAGCACTATTTATCAACCCTTTGAACTTTATGTAATTCTGACCCTTTCATATCTTAGATTCTTGTAGTCACTGGAAACTACACACAGGATAAATTGTTGACTCAAATCAGGCTTTTCTCATACACACCAAAATATCCAGAGGATATCCTCCACCTCTTCTGTTGAACTCCTTCAATCTGGGCAAATATTCCCTTGCCCCAATCAGTCCGAACACAGGGACCAGACATCTCTGAAGAACGCCTACTGATCAGATCCACTGGCAATATCCTAACAAACCAATCCCAAACCTTCTTATCCTGACTCATTGTTCCCCACTTTGGGGGCTACAAAAAATCTCCTACTTTATGTAGTCCCATATTCCATCTACCTACTGACCTCTCCTCATAACTCTGCTCTTGGAAACTGTGCCTAGAAAATTTTCTTTCCCTTCCTTCCTTCCTTCCCTCCTTCCTTCCTTCCCTCCTCCCTTCCTTCCTTCTTTTCTTTCTCTCTCTCCCTCTCCCTCTCTTCCATTCTCTCTTTATTTCATTATTTTTCATGAGACAACATCTCACCTATTTTCCCAGGCTAGAATGACATAGCATCAGTTTATCACACAGAAACATCCAAGTTTGGGGATGGAGGGATCCTCCTGCCTCAGCCTCTGTAGTAATTTGAACTAAAGGCAAGGGCCACAACCTTTGGCAACCTCTTCTATTTTAGTACAAACCGGCTGTGTGATCGGGACTCATGTATCTTGCTTTTGCTCAGCCTTAAAAATCCATGACGTGAAAAGGAAAGGAATTGTTGTTGAATCTCTTGGCCAGATATGCAAACAAAACTTTGGAAGCAGGAATTGAATGTGGAAAACAGAACCCCACTCTTTTCTAACAATTTCAACCCAATGACAAGCTTTGATATCCACTACACATGCTTAGCAGGAATAAGGTTAAGCATAAACATGGTAACCCAGGGCAACACACATTCTGATGTCATCCATGGTAACCATGTAGCGACTTCATCCTGTAATGTCCTGGGATCCAGGCTTCTGGCCATTTATGCTCACTTTATCTGGTATCCCTCAAGGGGTTGAACCAGGACACTTCTTAGCCCTTCATCCACAGACAGATAAGTGATCGCCATTTGTGCCTGATTGATTCTATGGACGGTTAAGATTCCCAGCACTAGGGCTGACACAACAGTGGAGATTTTGTACATCTTTGTGACTTGGGCTGCATCAAAGTTGACATAACTTCATGAATTAACCTAATTAGGATACTATTTGTTTTCTGTTTTATTTTCTTTCTCGGAGACATAGTTTCACTTTGTCACCGTCAGTAGTGTGCCATTGCAACACAGCTCACAGCAAGCTCCTACTCCTGAACTTGGGGGATTCTTTTGCCACAGCCTCCAGAGTAACTGGGACTACAGGAGACCACCATAACACCCAGCTTTTTTTTTTGCAGTTTGGCCAGGGCTGGGTTCTCTCTCACCAACCTTTTCATATGAGGCCAGCGCCCAAACCACTTTGCCACAGCCAATGCCCCTGTAATGATATTTCAAGGACCTGTTTGACACCTCCTCCAAAACCTCCATTTGAGAGAAGCTTACAAATGTACTATGCCTGGCTACATACTAAATTTGTAATAGTTTCACAGGTCTTAAGCACATACTTTACTTTAACAATGAAGGCACTTCTGGTCTTTTTAGATGATAAATATCTTTGTTGGTTTGTCTTTGCATGTGTGTATGTATGGGTATTTTTGAGATACGGTTTCCATATGTGGCCCAGACTAGTTTATCAGGGTCTCGGCTTATATCATAGTAACCTCAAGCCCCAGGATCCCGGCAATCCTCCTGCCTGAGATTTCCATGTGTGTAGGACTACAGGTGCCTGTCGCAATGCCTAGATGTCTATTCACTTTTTATTAGAGACAGGGTCTGACCCTTGTTCAGTCCATTCTCAGCACCCCCTCCTTCAAGAACTCCACTCATCTCAGCATGCTATAGGGCTAGGATTATAGGTGTGAGCCACCAAGTTTGGTCATTTACTCTTTCTTTGTTTCCCACCATCCTTCCCTCCCTTCACCCATCTGCAATTTATCATTCCTTACTCCAATTCTCTTTCTCTCTTTCACTTTCTCTCTCCATTCTTTTATTTCCTTCATTCTTTTCTTTCATCTATCTCTCTCCTCTACAACTTAAGGGAAACTTCTGTACTAAAAAACAAACAGACTTACAAGTGATCCCTGAATGTGTAGTCTTGAACACTATAGTTGACGTAGGTGAATTGTGGAGTGTGTAAATTATATCTGAATAGGATTGCTATTTTTTAATCTATGTGCTCTTATCTATGAGTATAATATAGAAAAACCTTCCCCATAACATAAGCATGGTGGAGCACCATGAAGCACATACACTTTACTTTAACCATGAAGGTACTTCTGGTTGTTTTAGATGATGAATATCTTTGTTGGTTTGTCTTTGCATGTGTGTATGTATGGGTATTTTTGAGATAGCTCACACCTATAATCCCAGCAATATCAGAGGCCGTGGCACAAAGATCGTTGGAAGCTAATGGGTTTCAGATCAGACTGAGCAACGTAGTAAGTGCCCACTTGTCCAAGAAATGAGTGCCAAACCTCCACATCAAGGGTAGCATGGGACTGTTCCTCAGCTGCTGAGAAGCATAAACTCAGGAGAATCACTTGATCTTATCATTTTCATTTCCTTGAACTATGATGGTAACAATGTATTTTTCTGGGGCAAAGGTGGAAATGCAGTATCACATCTATAATAGATATACTGTATAGGTGCAGGGAAAGTCCGGTATCATACAAAATATTTTATACACGTATCTAAATGGGATTTATTACCAGGATAGCCAGTCCAGCTCAATATTGGAAAATCAACTGATAGAACAAACTACATTAATAGAATCAATAAGGAAAACCACATGGTGGCCCAAGAGACAAAGAAAAGGCTTGTGACAGAGACAACATATCTTTTTGATAAAATCTTTGAAAAATTTTAGATGAGGGGAGGCGCCTGTAGCTCAGTGAGTAGTGCACTGGCCCCGTATAGCAAGGGTGGTGTGTTCAAACCTGACCCAAGCCAAACTGCAACAACAACAAAAAATCATGTATGATAAAGTAATGTCTTCAGGACTACTAATTGGATTTTTACAGATGAGTGAATATACGTAACATACTATATTCACAAAATGGAATACTTTTCAACAATCAAAAGGAATGAAGTGCACATTTATGTTACAAGAGAAATGAACCTTAAAATCAGCATAATAAGGGAACAAGTCCACTTACAAAAGACCACACAGAGCATGAATGAATTCACAACAAAACATCAAGGAAGGACATTTGTCTGTTAGTAGTAGGGGGCAAGCAAGGGAGGATAATGGGAAAGTGAAAGTGACTGGTGGAAGTTACTGACAGTCTTTGTGAGGGGGTAGAAGACAAAGTTCACAAAATAGATTGTGTTGATAGCCGTAAAATTATGTGACTATATTAAGAAACACATGATTGTATACTTTCAAAGGGTGAACTACTTATTTCAATGAAGCTACTTGAAGATGCTTTCCAAAACTTGAGGTGATTGAAAGTCTCATACCATAGGAAATATCCAGGTCATGAGAGTACTTGAGAGACAGTCAAACCTATTTCCCTGCTCACATACAGGTTCCCATGAATTGACAAGGAAGCCACATTGTTCCGTTCTACAGAAGTTGTCATTTTCTTTTTCCTTGAGACAGCATCTGACAACTTCCCCCTGGGTAGAGTGCCCTGAAGTCATCATAGCTAAGCGCAACCTCAAACTCCAGGGTCAAATGATCCTATTGTCTGAGCCTCATGAGCATCTGGGAGTCCAGGTGCTCCCCCAAAGTGCCCAGTTACTTTGGACCACCCGCTTTTGCCTACCAGAGTGCTAGCATTACAGGTGTGAGCCACCACTCCAGACCTTGAATTTGGGATATTTTAAAAACTATGCTTGGTGGCCAGAGGTAGTGCTTCATGCCTGTCATCTTGGCAATTTACAAGGCCCCATCAGTTGAACTGTCTGAGTTTCTGAATTGGAGCCCAGCCTGAAGACTAGTGATATACCTATCTCTGAAGAATATAAAGCAGCAGGATGTTATGCAGATGCCTAGAGTCCCACCTGAGGGAATCGGTTCCATTCATGACAACACTTGAAATTTGCTGTGAGATATGATACCAGGGCACTCTACCAAGGACAACAAAACAAGACTCTGTCTCAATACATAAATGGAGACAACCATTGGTAGCAAACTTACCCCCAAATTTTGCTACTGACCACAGATCTAGAGTTGAAATTTTTCCTCTAGATTAGGTGTCAATTGGAGAAATTATTCTCTCATAAGGAAATAGTTTTGCTACCCCTCTATTAATCAACACTTTGAATTTTGTGCAACTCTGACCTTTGATAACCTAGATTCTTGTAGTCACAGGAAAATGCACACACAACGAATTCTTGACTCAAATAAGGCTTTTCCTATGTACACTAAAAGATCCAGAGGATAGCCTCCACCTCTTTTGTTGAAATCCTTCAATCAGGGCCAATAGTCCTTTGCCCCAGTCATTCCAAACCCAGGGACCAGGCATCTCTGCAGAACACTTACCCATCAGAGGCATCTCTGCAGAACACCTACCCATCAGATCAACTGGCATTATCCTGAAGAACCAATCTCAAACCCTCTTGTCCTGAATCATTGCTCCCCTTCCTGGGGGCCAAAATAAATCTCCTATTTTATATAGTCCCATATTCCATCTACATACTGACCTCACCTCTTACCTCGGCTCTTGGAAACTATCCCTAGAAAATTTTCTCTCTTTCTTTCTTTCTTTCTTTCTTTCTTTCTTTCTTTCTTTCTTTCTTTCTTTCTTTCTTTCTTTCTTTCTTTCTTTCTTTCTTTCTTTCTTTCCTTTCTTTCTTTCTTTCTTTCTTTCTTTCTCTCTCTCTCTCTCTCTCTCTCTCTCTCTCTCTCCCTCTCCCTCTCCCTCTCCCTCTCCCTCTCCCTCTCCTTCCTTCCTTCCTTCCTTCCTTCCTTCCTTCCTTCCTTCCTTCCTTCCTTCCTTCTTTCTTTCTTTCTTTCTTTCTTTCTTTCTTTCTTTCTTTCTTTCTTTCTTTCTTTCTTTCATCTTTCATTATTTTCCATGAGACAGCCTCTCACTATTTTGCCCAGGCTACAGTGTCATAGCATAAGCCTAGCACACAGCAAAGTCAAACTCTATGTATGAATGGATCCTCCTCCTTAATCCTCTGTACTAACTGGAACTAAAGGCAAGTGCCACAACCCTGGACAACGTTTCATATTTTAGTACAAACTGGGTATGTGATCAGGGCTGAGTTTATCTTTCTTTGCTCAACCTTGTCTCCAACACCCAAGCTTGGAGGATTAGCCCACCTAGGCCTCCCAGAGCAAACAAATACTATAGTCATGTGTGGCAAAAGTCATTGAGCTGTACTTAACTTCCTTTGAGGAGTATCCAATCCTCAGGCCCTGGTGACACTTAGGGATTATGTCAGGACTATTTTGCATATCCATGACTTCAGATATCAACACAATTATGTCCACGTCTCTTTTTTTCTTATAAGGTTTCATTAGTGATTATGTATTGAACGTGTGGCTCAAAATAACTCTTTAAATTCTTCTATAGGCAAGAAGCCAAAAGTTTGGACACACCTGACCCAGAGGTCAGGATTTTTGCAACTTTCCAGATAGGCTGATATTTCCCAGGATCAGAAGAAATAATTGCAGGTACAGACTACACTACTGGACACCTTGCATAATGAGATTTCAAGAGAGGACCTTCAGTATGACACCTACCATCCAAAACAAGCCTATTCTAGAGAAAGAAATAAAATATCTGGAAAACTAGAACTGAGAATTGTGAGACCTGCCTGTCTGTTCTGTGAAATCACTGTCTGAACTTTGGGCTCAGGTATTTTTTCTGTAACATCCCAGGGCAGCACTAGGTATAAACCATAATCTTCCACTTGCTTACTAATTTTTGACGCGAAAAAGAAAGGAAGGGTTGTTGAATTCTTTGGCCAGATAAACAAACAAGTATTTGGAAGCAGTTATTGAGTGTGGAGAACAGAACTCCACACTTTTCTAACATTCTGAACTCAAGGACAAACCCTGATAGCCACTACACATGCTTAGCAGGAATAAGGTTAAGCAGAAACAAGATAACCCAGGGCAATACCCATTGTGATGTCATCCACAATGACCACTTAGTGACTTCATCCTGTAATATCCTGAGATCCAGGCTTCTGGTCAAAGGAGATTTACTGCCATCAGTATTTGGACATGAACCACAAATCACCCCACTTTCTAGATCCCTCCAAGTCTTCATTTTTCTCATTAAAAGTTAAAGTTTGATCTAGTAGTAGCATTACATCTCTCCAAGAGAAGTCAAAGCTTTGTCCTAACCCCTGGAGAACATCTACGTACTTATTGGGGTCATCAGCAATTTTTCCCATATCAACCTTAATTGGCTTTAAATCTGCCAGAGAAAATGGAATGTATACTTATGTACTTATCTTTTCACCACCTGAAGTCTTCACTAAGGGACACAAAGAAGGATATCATTGCCTTCTGGGGTTCCCAGTAGGACCAGAAAAAACTTTTGGGACAGCCTCCCTCCAGAGGTTTTCTGAACACACGGAGGAAGGTGTGGGAGAAGTAGATGATTATATTGAATTAGGTGGTGACAACATCTCTCTAGGGAATCCCTGACCATTTGGGGAAGTCACTACAGCCAGGAGAGCTGAATCTATCTGACAGGTCTTACATAATAACAGGTTATCCCTGAGGAATAAGAAAGCTTGCCCATATGGTACTTCAGACCACTTTACTTCTTATTCATAAATAAAATATGTAATTGAAAATGGTGTCATAATTTAGAGTACCCTCCGGGGGCCATTGTTCACCAGTGGAGAGTTGATACTGAGTCCAGGCCTGAGTGCAGAAGAAAACCATAAATTCTACTATT
>CAUYRH010153965.1:0-17555 GCA_963574655.1 Perodicticus potto | reverse complement strand
TACCACTGAGGGGTGGGGGGGAATAATGCAATGAAGAATAATAAAATACATGTATGTAACAATAAAAAAAAAAAAAGAAAAAGCCCCTGTTGTTTTCTCTGTTAAAGTAGTTGAGGTTTGATCACTGCTCACCATCTCCAGAGCTATTGCCTTGAATCAAGCTTCTGTCACTTTTCACATAACAACTTTAGAACCCCCCAACTCATCCCATTTTGTCCATTTGTACCCCCAAAGAGTCTATGCTCATGTGGTAGTGCAGTGATCTGTTAGGTCAGTTGATGAAACTCCCCAGATCATTCCTTTAACAGAACCCCTTTCTTGTTCTTAAAAACAACCAGAGTCCACACCAAGAACAAGGCCTTGTGTGCCCATCTTCTGCTTGCCCCTCCAGATTCATTCACTGCAGACGTTCCTCTTGCTAACATAGCCCCTACTGTGTTCAGATACAGTAGGCTTATTCTCATTCTCATCCTTATCTCAAGGCTTTTCCACATCATTTCTC
This sequence comes from Perodicticus potto, assembly GCA_963574655.1. Classification (NCBI taxonomy): domain Eukaryota; kingdom Metazoa; phylum Chordata; class Mammalia; order Primates; family Lorisidae; genus Perodicticus; species Perodicticus potto. Next base: position 17,053 of record CAUYRH010153965.1, on the reverse strand, counting down.
TCTTCTGGAATGTTCTCTCTAACTTTACACAGCTTCTTCCTGTGTGCCCCTGACTATGTGTCAACTTGTTAAGAGGCCTTCCCTGACAAGCCTGTCATCTGTCAAAATCTTTTCTCCTGCTTTATTTTTCTTCCTAGCACTATTATGCAAAATTATATTCTATATTTATTTATTAATTTTCTATTTCTCCAATAATGATGAAGAGGGGCATTGTTTACTCCAGAGCCTGGAGCCTAATTGATGTAAATAAGCAAAATCCATGGAGACAAAATACTGTAAAAAAAAATGCTGGACTCTGCCGTGTGTTTTTAAAAAACTGACATGAGTATGCATGTGACAGTAGGAAGCTGCTCCTATAAAAATAAGTGGTCTCTCTGTACCTTCCTTAGTGTAAATTTTAAACCTACATAATTTAATGGGTATTAAGTGCCTCCACAAAGACAGCCTAACACCCTTGTGTGATATTTGGCCCAGGTTGAGCTGTAAGATCTCCAGGGAAACTCAGCCCAGGCCTTGTAGTACACTGTAGTTCCCCTGATAGTTTCCTGTATCTACAAACCATTCAATCTCTTAATTCTTAAATTACAAAGCATGCATATTTCCACAGGGGGAGCCAATCAACCAACATACTGCCTTCTTGGTAATTTCTTACTAATGGATCTTTTACTTTGAGTGATGTTTTAAGAGTAGAAATCTCTCCTTCTCAGTGCAGGCTCTTTCTATAAATGCCTTGCAACCCCAGGCAACTTGTGGACACTAGATGTAATCAACCTTCAGAGCGAGTTCTCTTTTTAGCCAAGGGCACAGTAAAGTTCAGTCATGGTTTGACTCCCCCAAATAGCTTGTAAGTTTATTTTCCATCATTCTGAGCTTCTTTTGCCCAAATCATCCTGACTATACAAGTGGAAGCTTATTTCTAACTTCTTTTTTAATACCCTAGTTCATGACGTCAGCATCACACGTGTTTAGGCCAGGAGGAAATTTGTGCTGCGATAGGAGGGCCTCATGCACTTGAAAAGCTATTCTCATTTTCAGGGAACAAGAAGATCTGTGTTTTCAGTGTTTGCTAGAAATACTTCCATTGGGGTTCTTAGTCACTGACCCTTGGTCTGAGTGTAATTCATTCAGGAAAAAATTGAAACAAGGAAAAATGTATCTTTATTCCTACCAAATAACAAGGAAAGAATTCAGAAGTTAATGTCCTACTGCAGTCTCAGAATCCAATGGATTTATCTGCACATCTTTTCTTCTCCCCTTCTTTTCTTTCAGTCCCACCTGCCTGACTTGTACCTGTGCTTATCTGATACACAAATGGAGTCATTTATGGAGCCCAACCATCTGTGCCCCTTTTCTTACTCAAATGCATAAAACCATAATCCATATACATAAATTCATAATCCATGTGCACTTCTTATAACTCTATTAAGATAGTGAATTTTCTAGTGCAATTAAACTATGAGCTAAAGAGATGATTGCAATTTCAGACTGTGTCATAAATACTCAGGCTCTTAAAGCTATACACCTGGTAAGGAATTGGGACTGATTTGTATTTTAAAAGGTCTTAAAATAAATCTAAAAGAATAAATAGCACGAAGCCACAAACCCTTTCCCCTTAGTCATCTAAACCCTCACTATCCACAACCTGCAATGTGTTTGATATATTTAAAAATATTCGTTGCTCCTGAACTTGCTATCTAAAACAAAGAAATTGAATAGATTCATCTGTTCTACATTTGTATCCCTTGCTATCTAAACTTACTATTTGAATTGTCATTATTCAAATTCAGGAACTGAATAGATTTGTTTAGTGAAATACTTTTGTACTTTAAAACTGTGGCTTTGTCACCTATTAAAATTTTTATTTCAATGGATTTGGGAGGTATAAATGTTTTTATGTACTGTGTACATAAAATAGGTGATTTTTCTTCCCCTCCCCTTTCTGAATCTCTAATGTCTATTATACCAATTTATGTGACTATGTAGACACATAGCTTAGCTCCTAGTGAATAGAGGTGGTATTTTTCTATTCTTGAGTTACTTCACTTAGGATAATGGCTTTCAGTTCCATTGAAGTTGTTGCAAAAGACATTATTTCATTCATTTTTATGGCTGAGTAGTGTCCCGTGGTGCATATATACCACAAATTCCTTATCTACTCACCAGTTGAGGAGCACTTATGTTAAAATCCCATATTTCTGAAGTTGTGAATTGCGCTGTAGCAAACATATTAGAGCAGATGTGTTTTTGATAAAATGACATCTTTTCCTTTAGGCAGATACCCAGTAGTGGAATTACTGGATTGAATGGGAGACTTACTTTTAGTTCTTTGAGGAATCTCCATACTGATTTCCACAGAGGTTGTACTGATTTACATCTCCATCAACAATGTAAGCTTTCCCCTTTCAAGGCATCTGTGCCAAATTATTATTTTTTTATGTTTTAGTAATGGACATTCTGATAGGGGCAATGTGGTATCTCACTGTGGTTTTACTTTGCATTTCACTCATGAATAGTGATGTTAAGCATTTCTTCATACTTTTGTTGACCATTTGTTTATCTTCCTTTGTAAAATGTCTGTTCGCTTTTTAATGAGATTATTTGTTTTCTCTCCTGCTCATTTCTTTGCATGCCTGAGGATTCTAGATATAAGTCCTTTATAAGATGAATAGTTTAAAAATATTTTCTGCCATTTTGTAGGTTGTCTGTTTACTCTGTTGATCATTTCCTTTGCTATGCAGAAACTTTTTAGTTTAATGACGTCCCATGTGTTTATTTTTATTTTTGTTGTATTTGCTTTGGATACAACAAATACAACAAAACAGTCATAAATTTTTGTTTAGGCCAACGTCAAAAATAGTTTTTCCTAGATTTTATTTTAGAATTTTTAGTGTGTCAGGTCTTCTATTTCACTCTAATCCATTTTGAGTTAATTTTTGTGTATGTTGCATGGTAGGGATCCAATTTCATTCTTCTGTATGTGGCTCACCAATTTTCCCCGCACCGTTTATGGAATACAGTATCCTCTTCCCAGGGTATGCTTTTGTCTGCTTTATTGGTTGTAGGTGTATAATTTTATTTCTGGGTCTTCAATTCCATTCCATGGATCTTTGTGTCTACTTGTATACCAGTGCCATGCTATTTGGGTTAGCACAGCCTTGTAGTATAATTTGAAAATGAGTAACATGATGGATCCAGATTTGCTCTTTTTGCTTAGGACTATTTCAGCTATTCAGGCTTTTTTTAAATCCCATACGAAATTTAGAATTATTTTTTCTAATTCTGTAAAAAGTGACATAGGTATTTTGGTAGAAAATGCATTGTATGTTAGATTACAATTTAACAATACTTATTCTTCTAATCCATGATTATAGGATGTTTTTCCATTTGTTTTTGTCATCTACAATTTCTTTCATTAGTGTTTTGTAGCTTTCTTTGCAGAGCTCTTTCTCTTCCTTGGTTAAATATTTTCCTCAGTATTTTACCTTCTTTTCTTTTTTCTTTCCTCTTCCTTTTCTTCTACCCTTCCTCCTTCCCTCCCTTCTTTCTCTAACTATTGTAAATGGGATTGAGTTCTTGATTTGATTCTCAGCTTGGTTGTTATTAGTATATAGAGAACTACTGATTTTTGTATGCTTATTTTATAATCTGAGACTTTATTGAATTTCTTTATCAATTCTGGAAGTCTTTGGAAGAAGTCTTTGCAGTTCTCTTGGCATAAGATCATATTATCAACAAACAGGGATGGTTTGACTTCCTTTTTTCCAATTATGATACCTTTTATTTCTTTCTCTTGCCTGATTGCTCTTGCTAGGTCTTCCAGTACTTATTTAATAGAAGTGGACTTTGTCACCTTTTAAAGTGGGCTTATATTATGGGAGTGAGGTAGTAAGGACTATTTTTGTTTTATAGAGTACATAGTAAGTACAAAATGCAAAGTTCTGCAGAGAAGTAGCAAAGTAATTTAGGGAATTACTGATCCCAATGATTAATTGCTCTATGCATTCATAACCAGTGTTGTGAGACCTTTCAACAAGTTCGTTACAATGGTTACACATAGACAGCCCCGATCAGTCAGGCATCAGAGATCACTGTGAAGGATATAGTAGAACATATTGTTCTCATCCCTCAGGACTGCTTTAGAGTCCCTCTGAAAGTGAACTGAAATTGATCCAGTCAGTTTAGTAACATTTGAATTTCACAACAGAAAAGATTATTGAGTGGTATAGTTCAATAACAAATAGAATATCTCAAGTAGTCACAGAGTTGCCCATTTATTCCTAAGACTTCTTGGTCATAGTTTTAGTAGTTACAAAACAGATTAAAGTGAATAGAAAAGTCCTTGGACTAGAAACTATGACATTTTTGTAGAGCTTACTACAATGTCATTCACAGACCAGATATTCAAATACTTATGAATAGCAATGCATTTATTTATAAAGGTAGATTTTGAATTTTGTTCTGCACCATAAGCAAAGGAAACCTGCATTAGGAGAGAAAGAAGGTTTCATGAAGATCAGCTTAAAAGAGAACTTGTATCTGTGAAGAAGAAACATAGCAGAAACACAAAAGTGTGGGCTACAAAGACCGGTATTAGCCTGAACTATTAAACATCTGCTTGTCATTTATCTGTGTACATTTGGATACTTCCAGGCTTAGAATTACAACATGCACACATTAATTTCCTCTCAAGGCCTATTGTTGCCAGAGATTTGTGTTGGGTGGTTTTAGGATTTAAAAGAAATGATTTCTCAAAGGCTTAAAACCCACGAATCTCCCAGAGGTTCTGGAGGTTGTAATTTGCCAAAGGCTCAAACTCATATATTTCAGGTAATTCACCATTAGATAGCAGGTGTAAAACCCTATTAATCAAATAGTCCAATTTCTCTTAAGGTGGATGAATACTACCTAGTAAGAACTGCCTAGAACTCCGAGGCAACCACTGTTCTAATTTCCACCACCGTAGCTTAATTGTCCTGTTTCAAAATCTCATTTTAATGATTTAAATGGAATCCAATGATACACACTCTCTGGTGCCTGGCTTCTATTGCTCTAAATAATGTTTTTGAGATTTCTCTACATTTTTGAGGTTTGTTCCTTCTTACTGCCAAGTAGTTTTACCTTATAGGAATATACCACAATTTGTTTACTCATTCTCTTGCTTACAATCATTTGAATTCTACCCATGAGGAACTATTACATATATATTTCTTTTAATTTTTAACTTTTTTACAGCAAATATTGCCTGACAATACTATGAACATTGTTTATCAAGATTAATATATTTTCGTTTCTTTGGAATGGGATTGCTAGGCCATAGCATACATAAATATTTAACTTTGTAAGAAACTGCCAAACGGTTTTGTAAAATGATGATGCCACTTTACAGCCCTATGTAAGACAACTGAGAATTCTGGTTGCTCCACATTCTCAATAGTTAACGTTTTCTCCATTCTAGTAAGAGTAAATGTATCTCATGAATTGAATCTTAACTTTTCTGATGACAAATGATAACAATTGCTTCCTTATGAACATGTAAGCCATCCATATGTCTTCCTTTATGAGGTGCTATTAAAGTCTTTTACCCGATAACTTTATTTGGTTGTTTATATCTGTATTATTCCATTGCTAGAATTATTTAAACATTTTGGATATTAATCTTTTGTTAAACATATGTGCACAAACAATTTCTCCCAGTCTGTGGCCTGCCTGTTTATTTTCTTCATGATTTCATCTGATAAAAAGAAGTTTTAAATTTTGATGAAGTTCAAATTATCACATTTTTTTTATAGTTAGTACTTTATGTAAGAAAATGTTTGCTTATTCCAGTTGTTCTGGGATCATTTCATTGAAAGGGATTTCCTTTTCCCACTGCTATAATATTTGTCTTAGTTAGTTTGGGCTGCAATAACAAAATACCTTAGTCTGGGTAATTTATAAATAATCAAAATTTATTTCTCACAGTTTTGGAGGCTGGGAAGTCTGTTTCAGGTACTGGAAGACTCAGTTTCTTATGAAAATGTCTCTACCTCTAGATGGTAATTTTTATTTTTTTATTTTTGGCTCTGTCCTCACAATGTGGATGAGACTAAGAGCCAAGCAGATCCCTTCCAGCGCCCTGTGTGTACTTAAGGGCACCACATTCATTCATGAAGATGGAGCTTTCACGAAGGAATCACCCCTCTCAGGGCCTGCCTTTTAATACCACTGCATTAGAAATTAAGTTTCAAGAAGAATTTTGGGGAACATAAGCATCCAAACCATGGCAGTATTTGATTATAAAATTAATTAAACTTTACTACCTTTAGGAATGTAAGATATGGCACTCTAAATGAAATCATTTCTAAGCAGTCATTATTCCATTTTTGATAGATACAGTAACCACTGAAGGAGCCATTATTTGTCCTTTGAGGTATTTGCTTGTTAGGATTTACCTAGACTCTTTCTATTTGCTCTTAATGCACCATAATAATAGATTCATGCCCCTAAGCCCTGCTTACAGAAGTGTGTGGTACCCGCAGCCTGGGGGACCATGGGAGGTGAAATTCCCCCTGGCTTTCATTTGCTTAGCTGTTTATCCTTGAGGACACAGGGGGCAAAGGTGTTGCAACTACAATATGAAGGGGTCCCCTTTGTCCACACACAGGGACACTCTTAGGAATTAATTGATAGGGACTGCTCTGATGTCTTCTCAGAAATGACACTGTTTCCAATTTGTATGAAGCTACTTTTTGTGCTAACATAAGCTCTGCGCTGTTCTTTAATCATCCCTGAACTTGCATTGTCCAGTCACTCACGTCTTTAACAGGAACATGTTTCTCCAATTTAAAACTGAGGAGACACAGTATAGCTTCTGCCTCTGTTTTATTATTAGGATTTGATTATTTTTTCCCCTGTAGCTATTTGTTGCCTTATTTTCCTTTATAAAATAGACACCCAGGACAGTCTCCTCCCCAAATAATGACCCTGAGAATTCCATCTAATTGCTATATCACAAATATTGAAATGGTTTTGTATTATCGTGCTAATAGATTTTAATTTGAACAATAAAGGTGTCTTGAGGGATCTAAGCTCATTCTGTTGTGCTTTGTAGAGAACCAAATTCTTTCTTTTCCTTTTCTTTCTTTTTTTTTTCTTTTGAGACAGAGTTTCACTATGTTGTCTTTGGTAGAGTGCTATGGCATCACAGCTCACAGCAACCTCAAACTCTTCAGCTTAAGAGATTCTCTTGCCTCAGCCTCCCAAGTAGCTGGGACTACAGAGCCCATCACAACACCCGGCTATTTTTAGGTTGCAGTTGTCATTGTTGTTTAGCAGGCCTGGGCCAGGATCTAACCTGCCAGCTTCGTTGTATGTGGCCAGCGCCCTACTAACTGAGCTACAGGTGCAGAGCCCAAATTTTTTCTTTTTAATCTTTCCACTTTCTTGGTTCCAGATTCCCTCTCTTACCATCCTCTCCATGCTCTCAGCCTTCAGTTGTAATAAATATATAGTAGAACATCTGTAAGGTGACCACTCAAGAGACCGTAACAAACCAGTCAACCCATGGAGGTACTCCACATGAAGAGCTTCCACTGAGCTCATGTGATGCATGTCCAGCCTGTGAACATCAGGTCCACTTAAGGAGGTGGCCAATGTAAGGAGCTGGTCAGCTACAGAGGTTCTCCTGTATACACCAATGGAAGCAGAATTCAATGGGCTAGATTGGCACAGTAGCCATCAGATATTCAAAAGTCTACTAAAATGTCTGTTTATTTGTACATGATTCTAGCAAAATTTCCTTTCAAGTATTTCACATTAGAGTTGGAGAAAGACGTTCTAAGTTTAAACAATTCTTCAAGTTTAGACAGATCTTTAGAACAGGACTCTAAAGCCTCTATACCTCCAGGCTAGATTTAAAAACAACCTACAGGCTCCACAGTTCCAAGCTCCTTTTATATTAAATGAAAACTGCTTTCCCCTTTAAGTGAAGCAAGAGAGCATATGTGAGTTGAACACAAACTGTAGAAATTGGAAATGAGAAAATGTATGAGAAAAGACGAAAAGGTGTGAAATATTCATCTCTGTGAGTGGGAAAGAAAATCAACTAGAAATATACACTACTGCTGTTGAGCAGTAATGAAGGCTCATTTGAAAATTGTGGTCGTAAGATCAGTTGGTAGAGTGTTATGATTTTTCCCAAGCCAAATTCAGCTATTTGGATAGATATGCAAAACGATGGGCATTTTGCACTCAATTAGGTTTTGGGTTTGAATCTAAAAGTAAGAAAGAGGGCGAAGGAGGCTGGGGAGGTGAACATATATTCAAGGGAGTGATTCCACTAAAGGACAACGGCATCAGAGGAGGCAAACGAAGACATGAGAAAAATGTGGCTCCATCAAAGAGGTTGGTCCTGACGGGGCCTAAGAATTGCCAAAGTGTACGTGTTAGAGTGAATGAGTCTGAAAGGCAAGAGAGAAGTATTACCAGGGATGCTAGTAGTTAGGCTATTGATATGTTTCAATTTCATACAGCAATACAGGTGGAACAAAAAGCAGTAGGCCAGTTACTAGAATCTGGAGAATGATGGATGGTGGTTATGTGACGGAAGAGTGGCAACAGTAATCTAGTCTGATGAGGAGCCACAGAGGATCTAATGATTTTTTAAATAGAAGAGAAGAAAAATTGTCTAAGACAGGTAACCAGGAGCAGGTACCTCCACTCCACTTGAATGACCTGTTTTAGATGGGGCAGGGAGAAAAAGCAACCACCATTTAAGACAGATCTGACAGTATCTGGGTCTTCAGGGATGGTCAGGTTTCTAGCAAAGTGAAGAAATGGGAGGGGAGTTTAGAGATACCAGGAATTTTGGTGACAATCGACTTGGGAGCTCCAGGAGGAAGAGCAGGACCCTGTGGGAGTGAGCAAGAAGTGGGGTCAGACCAGGGGCAAGCGGATCCACACGGGAAGTGTGTGAGTGGACAGCGTGAGCCTTTAGTGGTGATGAGGACAGTGGGGCGACATCACTTCTGTTGGTCTCTTGGGGGAAGCCAGGTGTTAAATTTATACTCACACACACGCACAATGAGATGTCTAAGTTTTATTTAAACTAAAACAAAATCAAACTAGTCTTTTAGGAGCTGGCAGGAATCCACAAGTTTCTAAAAAATTTATTGGCTTTTGTGACTTTTATTATCTATTTTCATCTTAGAAAAGGATGATGGTTCAGATGAAAGTCAGCATACAGCTTATTCAGAAACACAGAGATAGCTGCAAGAAGGGCCGTCAGAACTGCTTACGCTTTCCTCCTAAGGTGGTGAAATGTCTCTCTTGGATGCCCTCACATCCATGAGAATGAAGAAACAGGTGAACACGGCAGTAACAACATAACAGGAATACCGCGTTTTCAAGGGAAGAAAACCTCATGGAAACTAAAACAAAGTGCTTCTCCTTTCCTCCAGGGATTCCTGTTATATAATTTCCATTTTAAATGAAGCAAAAATACTTCCAATAAGAGGAGAAACACTTAAAAATTAAGAAACACTTGTTCTAGTTAATGTGTCTGAATAGTACTAAGAAAAAAAGTCTCCCCCAGGAGGTCATTATTATTCAAAAATTGCTCTAATTAGGTCATGAATACATTAGGCCTTATTCAGTGTCAACAAGAGAAAAAATAGAATTGGAAATGTGACACACATAACACTCCCAACGTGTTAGGGTGATTTTATTCCAAAATGCCATTAAAAGATGAAAAGGTCACCCTGTAGGGAAGTAATTGGTACAGCACTCTTGTAACTGATTAAAGGGGTTTTTATTTAGGCATTTTTTTCTTTCTTCGAAAAGGGGTCTTTCTGGAAAGAGAGAGAAAATATGTGTGTGTGTGTGTGTGTGTGTGTACATATAATCCTGATTGGATGGATGTTTGGCTGTTTTAAAACAATAAAATAGAAAGAAAAACAAAAGCTCTTGACATATCAAAAGAGACACACTTGTAGGCTGAGTACAAATTGCCCAGGACATCTTAAGAAAATATAAAAAGGTATAGGCATTTTTCTGTATGATTTGGCTTTCATTTAATTACTCCATCTCTGTGCTTTCTTAAACTATATGCTGCATAGACAAGTTCTACATTTAATTAGATAAGAGTATAAAATTTTAATGAGTCGGTAAGAGGCTAGAAAGTTGATAGTCTTTATTTTTATTTTTTAAAGAAACTTAAAGAGGATCTGATAATTTTATATTTCATTTTTTAAAGAAATTTAAAGAGGATCTGATGCAGTTTAGTGATTGAATCTGTGAATCTCCAGTGAACCATATGAAACTAAATACATACACCTGAGCTAGGGAGCGTGGCCACAGGTTCACATGCACCTGTTCCCTATTAAAAGCATACACATAGGGACCTTGCTTCATCAGTTGTAGTATGACTTCTATTTTTCCTATATAATCTCATTGGGAGTACAGTTTTACATAATGGTAGGTTGCAACATTTGTAATCAAAATTGCTTTCCTGAAAACCTACTTAAATTCTCATCATATGTACAAGATTTCCATTTTATGGCATGATACCCATCTTAGTCAACTTGTGCTGTTACAACAAAGTACCTGAGACCCGGAAGCTTATAAATAACAGAAATTTATGCCTCACTGTTTTGGAGTCTGGGAAGTCCAGGATCGAGTCAGCAGCCTCTGATGCCTGGGGAGGGTCTTCTTGCTGCACCCTCGCATGGTGAGAGGCAAAGGGGCAAACAGTGGATGCAAACTTCATGTCCTCACACAGCCGAAGAGCAGTAAAATGCAAAGCAGCCCTGCAAACCCTTTTAATAACAGCATTAAGCCATTTACTAGGGTGGGATACTTATCACCTACAAACTTCCCAAAAGGCCACACCACCTAACACAGCTGAATCTAGGATTAAATTTCCAACATGTGAAGTAAGGGGGGGGGGAGGCACATTCAGACCAAAGAAATGCCTAAATATGAGAGACCTGAAATCTCAACCGCTTCCCTCTATTCTTACTTTACAAATATTCCATATCTTAGTGTCCTCTAAAACTATTAAGAAAGAGTGGTACAGGGGACCGGGCATATCAAAGGTCTAAAGGATTTGATTCTGGGTTTCTTGATGATGCTAGGATGAATTCAGCTTTTCAGTCCCTCATTTAGCCATGGATTCATCCAACAATACACATTTTTAAATTTTAACTTTTGATGTGTACTACAATATCATACTTAGGAACAAGTTGCAAGATTTCTCATATTACCTTCACTCAGATTCCCGTGTGTGTGTGCATGTGTGTGTAACACACACGCGTATAATATATATGAGATTCTGCTATATACTGCACCTTGTATATATACCTATACACACACACATATACACAGTCTAAACCATTTGAGAATGCTAGGTATCATGTATTTTATTCATAAATACTGCTCCATGAATTCTCTAAAAATAAGGACATTCTGCTACATAATTAGACTTGGAAAAATAATATTACTAAAAGAATATTATCTAATTTACAGATCTTATTTATATTTTGCCAATTGTTTCAATAACTACCTTTTGAATACCTAGGATCCTGCTATTCATAGCATAAAAAGATAAAAGACTTCTGAGGAAGTGATAGGTTGCAGAGAGTTTGCTTACAAGAATTTATTTTGCTTTAGTGGATAATATTCGGTACCTTTTAGTTCAACAAATAGGTTTGTCCGTCAATTTTTTTTATAGAGAATAAATCATAATAGCTCCCATTTGTCGAGTGCTTACCATGAACCAGACATTATACTTAGGTAAACTTTCTAATTTCATTCTCCCCCAAATCTTAGAAGGTAGATACTATTTTACAGAGGAAGAAACAAGGGCCCAGAGGGATTAACAGCTTGTTTGGTCACAGGGAAAATGAGTTGCAACCTAGAATTACCATCCAGATCTTTCTATCTCTGAAACCTAAACTCTTTTTCATTATGTTCCTCATAGCGTGAAACAACAGATACTGATGATAAATGTTCTATTGACCTGCAACTTGTAATCTTCCTGAGAGAAATATACAAATACACACAAAACTCAGAACATTATAAGTAAGAAGTTTATCTTCATCTAAAAACATAACACAGTGGATATTCTGAACCTGGCCCTTCACTTCCCCTATGCCTCACCTGTTTTTCCCCACAACAATTAGAATCATTTAATTTGGTACCTAAAATGCATATTTACTACGCTAATAATACATCTCTTCCTACAGAAATATAACCGCATGAGAGCAGATAACTCTGGTGTTTTTTTTCTTCTTCTTTTTTTTTTTTATTGAATCATAGCTGTGTACATTAGTTCAATCATGGAGTACAGTGTGCGGGCTTCATATACAATCTGAGACATTTTCATCCACCTGTTTGACATAACATTCGTGAGATTTTCTCATTTACTGTGTGAAAACATTTGTGTTCTGCATTTAGTAGTTTTCTCCTGAGCCTTCAAACATGCTGAGTCCCCTACACAGAGATAGCGCCTTGCATATATTGGCTATTAGTGAAATATTTGGGTTATTTTTTTTCTTGCTTGTTTATTTGTTTTTGAGATAGAGTCTCACTCCATTGTCTTGGGTAGAGTGCTGTGGCAGCATAGCTCACAGCAACCTCAGGCTCTTGGGTTTGAGCAATCTTCTGGCCTCAGCCTCCTGAGTAGTTGGGACCACAGGCAACCTCGAAGATGCCTAGTTTTTCTATTTTTTTTTCCAGTAAGGGTTGGGGTGGGGTGGGTGTCTTGTGTTGAACTTCTGAGCTTCAGTGATCCACCTGCCTCAGCCTCCCAGAGTGCTAGGATTACAAGTATGAGCCACAGTGCCTGGCCTTAGAAATATATTGAATAAATGATTAAATTTCTTAAACTGCTACATTTTATAGGTGAGGAAAGTGAAATCCAAAGAGATTGAGTTGCTCACATTTGAAGTAATTTCATCACATGGAATGTCACAGAGTAGAATGTCAATAGGCATTCACAATGAGTGGCGCGGTTGTCGAATCTATGAAGCACAGAGCAGGAAGAGGTCAGTGGTGGGAGACAGAAGAGGGAAACTTCACAGGGAAGAGGCAGAAAGTGGACCACAAAGAGCAGGTGGGAAACCTCTCCTGAACAAAGACATATGGAAGGAAATTAGCAGGGCAAATTAACTTGGCATTATTAGATGACCAGCTACAGAAGATCATTATGGGAAAGATGAAAGGTCAGGCTTGGAAGGCATAACGCTGCCAGATTATTATAGGATCTTTTATTTCATACAGAGAAGTTTACATTCCTATCAGTGAGGTAAATTGGGTACTTTCTGGCAGTAAACAAATTAGGTCATCAATGACATAAAGGCGAATCCTGTTTCTAATCTAAACAAAGGCATTATAGTTAGCAAAAATTAAGCAGTGGTTTTCCAAAGTTAATTTTTATGCACGCCTCTTATTTTCCAACTTAGTCTCTGGTTTTGAAAAATTTCATACATCATTGCTCCCAGAATGATTCAACAGATCACACCTTCAACTGACGTTCGATGATTCTAATACTCAAGAGGGATAAGGACAATGTTTTAACTGAGAAAGATAGAAAAATGAAAAGAGCTACTGGAAAGGATAGGTAAAGGAAGACATGATGTATACAGTTAGCATCAGGCAGAAGAAAGTTTTGAAATGAGAATCTGACCGTTGGAATGTCTCCCTTTTGATTTCAGAATGTACAAGTCTACCTCAGATTTAGAGTAGTGCCAATCCTGGAGCAGACATTCTCTTCCCCATTGTGACTTAGGGGCCACTCTGATTCACCCTATGTGCTTTGACATCCGTAAAGAGTGACCTGAAAATATGATATAGATCTTCTAAATAAAAGAAAACTTCTAATTCTTTTGTATCATAGGGTATGTAAGTCTTTTCTTAGAATGCTATTTAACTTGTTAAAAATTATTATCCTCATTTTATAGATGAGAAAATTAGGGCTCAGAGAAGTTAAATGACTGTATAACGTCACACAGTGAGCATAAAAACAAAGATTTGTGCTTCGATCCCCGGGTTTCAGTATTTTTGTCACTTCTGTCATATTATGATGCTTCAAGGTCCCAAATCACTTTTCTTTTCCTGCTTGTCTCTGTTACAAAAAATAGGGAATGTAGTTTGTTACTTGCTATAGACTAGGTATTAAAGAGTATTCTGGATTCATAGTCACTGAAGTTATTACTTTCTCTGCTACTCTGCTGGTATTTGCGAGATACTTTTTGGTACCTTTCTCAACTGAGAGAAGGAAAGATACATCCTCCTTGCTGTTGGCTCATGTCTCTCTCCTTTATTCACTGCCTAAAATGTCATTGATATTATTATTATTATAGCTATTAAATTAATGCATGTTGCTCAAGCATCAAACTAGAAAATCATAAAAGAAGAAAAGTAAAAATCTTCCTGCTTCATTTTTAGATTCCCCTTTTTCATTTTCTTTTCTTTTCTTTCTTTTTTTTTTTTTTTTTATTGTTGGGGATCCATTGAGGGTATAAGAAACCAAGTCCCATTTTCACTTTCAAAATGAAACTGCCCTATCAGGTTGAACATTGTCTATCAGGTTGTGTGGATGAGTGTGTGTATTTTTTTATTGTATTTTTGATGCAAATGGACTTATCACATGGAGATGTGATGATGCACTCATCTAACCTAATTTATGTCAGAAAATATCTTGGCAACCTTTTTATATGTGTACAAATAGAAATTCTTCAAGAATGCAACAAATTTAACCCATTTTTATTTATACATACTTAGGTTGTTTTTGTTTTATTGCTTTTAAAACAGTTTTGCAAGACCATCTTTATGCTTGTGTGCAAGGGATCTATGTTATAACTATCTTAGAAGGGAACTGATGGCTCCAGTATGTAGACAATAATTTGCTAGATAGTGCTGAATTTTTCTTCATAAGTATGTGCCAATTTATATTTTCATCACAGGAATATGTTAATTGTACACTTCCTTATTTCCCCCAACAGTTCAGAACATTTTCTCTAAATACTATTCCTTCTTTTATCATTTATCTTTTGACTTTTTTGACTATATAGATATTTATTATGCTTATGTCTCCAATTTTTTAAAAATTTATAATGACATTTATATCCTTTTCTTCCTTAGAGTTTCATCAGCTCAAAATTTTAAAATAATACATTTTTAAATTCTTCCATCTATTTAGGGTTTCATATAACATTCAAACCTTTGATTCATCTGGAATTTATTATGACAAAGGTGTGAGGCATGAGTCCAGATGTATTTTTTCAATCGCCAGGCAGTTGTCACAACAAGATTTACTGAATCCAATTTACTACTCATCTTTAAGATATAAAATCTCATATAAATGTATTGCTACATGTGATGAAAAATGGATTCATTGTGGCAATTGCAGGCATTCAGCATAATGGCTGGATATAGATGAAGTGCCAAAATATAGCCCCAAACTAAATGTTCATTAAAAAAAGGCTCCTGGTTGGTGGTCTGGTGCTATAGGTATTATCCACTACAGCTTCATGAAACCTGGTCAGTGGATTACTGGGGATGTCTCCTGCCACCGTTGGACAAAATGAAGAAGGATGCTTGAGAGTAAGCAGCCACCATTGGTCACTAGAGACAGGCCTATCCTCTTGCAAGACAATGTTCAAACACAGGTTCCACAAACAATGCTGCTGGAACTACAGAACCTGGACTTCAAAATCTTTCTCTGCTGGCTGGACACCCATAGCACATTGCAGTGTCAGCCACATACACGGAGGCTGGTGGGTTCGATGTTGGGCTCTAACTCGGCCTGGGCCAGCTGAACAATGATGACAACTGCAACAGAAAGGTGGTGGGGCATTGTGGCGGGCACCTGTAGTCCCGGTTGTTCTGGAGGCTGAGGCAAAAGCCATCACTTGAACCCAGGAATTTGAGGTTTCTGTGAGCTGTTATGCCACGGCACTCTACCAAGGGCAACATAGTGAGACTTTGTCTCAAAAAAAAAAAAAAAAAGCTTTCTCTACCTGTCACCTACCATATTCACCAGAACTTACACCAACTGACTACTTCTTCCAGGCTTTGGACTACTTCTTGTAAGGAAAAATATTCAATTCTCAACAAGCTATGGAAAATGCCTTCTGTGATTTCATTGCTACTCACTCTCCAAGCTTCTTCACTCTGGGATAAACAAGGTACCTTTCAGACAGCAAAATGGTGTTGATGGTTTAGGTGCATACTTTATTAATTGTACTGCTTCTTGTTCGATATACAATAAAATAAACTTTTTATTCTAGATCACACATTTCACATTCATAGAGTTGCATGGCAAGTTGAGTGCAGTTGCCCATAGCTATAATCACAGTGACTTAGCAAGCTGAAGGAGGATTGTTGGAGGCCAGGAGTTCAAGGCTGCAGTGAGATACGATGATGTCACTGCACTCCAGCCTGGGTGACAGCATGAGACCCCATCTCTAACAAACAGACACTTTTGTTTACACTCAAGAGAACACTAAAATTATATTAAAAAAATTCACATGACAAAATGACCTACTTTTTTCTCGAATAATTATTTTCAAATGTTTTTAATGAGAAAAAGTTTTTTTCTTGTTTATAGCATTACAATTTTTTTATCGAAGATTGAAAAGAAAACACCAGGAAAATTTCTGGGCTTGCCTCTTTCTTTATAGTAGTTGTTTAATAACTTTCTCACTGTCTTAATTAGGAATTTATCTGTCTAGATATTATATATGTTCTTATTTAAATTAAAATAATGTCCTGTTTCCTAAAAAAAAATTCATTCGTGTTTTCAATGCATTTTGAAAGAACTTTAAAAATATTCATTTAGATTTTGTAAAATGTTTATATTCTTTTCTTTTCTTTTTCTTTTTTTTTTTTTTTTTTGAGATAGAGCCTCAAACTGTCACCCTGGATAATCACAGCTCACAGCAACCTCCAATTCCTGGGCTCAAGCGAGTCTCCTGCCTCCGCCTCCCAAGTAGCTGGGACTACAGGCGCCCGCCACAACGCCCCGCCATTTTTTGGTTGCAGGGTCATTGTTTGGGGGACCCGGGCTGGATTC
>CAUYRH010153961.1:0-22689 GCA_963574655.1 Perodicticus potto | reverse complement strand
CTTGGTGTGTGCCACACCTTTTGGGGGCAAAACACGATTGCAAGAGGGACTTTACCCAACAAATGCAACCAGTGTAACATGGTTTCTTGTACCCTCAATGAATCCCCAACAATAAAAAAAAATTATAAAAAAAAAGAAAAGCAGGAAAAAAAAAGATTAATAACATCTCAAATCTAAAGGGATCTGCAATCTTTGCCATCATTTTCAATTGAAAATTTTATATAATTATATTTCAAAAGAATTATAAGGCATTGTCTATACAACAACTCCAGCTAATTGCTCTTGTATATTTTTCTATGACTTTCTAATCATTGCCAACTATGTGTTTAAATGTTAAAGAATTGCACAAAAGGAAGATAAAGTGTTAGTAGTTTATTTGAAATGTGATCGTGTTCAAACTAATAACACGCCCTTCTCAGTTTCTTTATGTCTGTCCTGTAGTGTGACCTAAATTTAAAAACTTCTGTACTTCCCTTTCTACTAATTCAGTGAAAACCACAATTAACTAATCCCACTGCAATGCAGGTAAAAGTGCTATGAATCGCTGAGCAACTAATTCAAAATTTAATGATTTACTTTTTTCTAAAAATTTTAAACTTTGGATGAACAAAATGGATTTCATCATCGCCTAACACATTTGATTTTTGCTTACTCTTTATTTTCATGCGTGGTGTGGTATAATTTTTGGCATTTGATCTGAGTTAGGGGTAATGAGAAGCTATGCTATATAGTATATGACATTATTCCAGATTTTCTTACTCTTTGCTATTTGAGAAAAAGAAAACTTAGAATGTAGAATTCTAAGCTAAGTTTGAATATAACTATCTGCCAACAATGTTAAATTCATAATTCAGCATTAATAGTTCTCCATGTTATTTTCTGACATACACCATTAGCATGGCATGTGTGATGCTTACTTCAAGTAAAAGGATTACAATTTACTATTAAAGAGCAGGATTCTTTTTTTTTTCTTTTTTATTAAATCATAGCTGTGTACATTAAGACAACCATGGAGTACAATGTGCTGGTTTCATATACGATCTGAAATATTTTCATCAAACTGGTTAACATGGCCTTCATGGCATTTTCTTAATTATTGTGTTGAGACATTTATATTCTGCATTTAGTAGGTTTCACCTGTCTCCTTCTAAGATGCACCGTAGGTGTGATCTTAATGGAAATATTTATCACTAGACTTTTTCAAGAAGCTATAGATTGCATTAGCTAATGGAGTATATTTGATCTGATCTTTTTTCATAATGAATTTATTCTCTAATAGAGGAAAGGAGATAAAGATGGAAGAGTTAATAAACTGAAAATGTTAGATGTTACAGAGAGATGTTCTTCAAATGAGAACATAGTGGTGTAAGGTCCTGCTGTTTTCATTCTTGCAGAAAGAAGTGTTTGCACATCTCACTATGGTGGATAAGCTCTTCCTAAGGGTTGGGTATGTGTATTTTAGGTATGAGGATTGGTTGTCTGTGGGCCCAGGAGAGTATAAAATTGCCTTCAGAGCAAAGGATCGTCTCTACTGACTTGGTACATCTTTGTTCTGAGAGGTCAGGGATTAGTAAGTTTACTTTGAGTTGGTGGTATTGGAAAGTCTGATTACAAGAGAAAAACTCCTGAGTTTAGAAAATAGTGAGTGAATGTTAGTGCCTCTGTGTAGCCTGTTGCTTATAGTAAGCAATCTATAAATATAATTTCTGTTATGCCACAATGATAAACAAATATACAGATAGATGACTTTAATACTTAAACAGAACAACCACAATTATTTCTTTTATGCCTCACTGTGTTATCAAAAATTCACACTGGGTCATAAAAAAAGTAGCGTAGTCTACAGTCATATGCATAGCATTTTTAAATATCTGTTTTTTCAGTCACCTGACCTTTCACCAAATGTATTTTGAGAAAGGTTGTCAGTGAATTTCCCATGGTTCATGTTGACACTTAATCTTGAGTCTGAGGGATTGAATTTTGTAATTAAGCAGGTACTGGAGCCTTCTCTTAGTAATAGATTTGCATTTACTAATCTCCTAAGACTGATCTACGAAATCAGAATTCCAATATTTAAATAAACAATGATAAATATAACTGCCAGGGGGACAAAGCACAATCCTGCGAGTGGTGTTTCCTCTCCCCATAGGAACACGGCATGGGAAAACACGGTGCCATTGGGAGACTAGTTGATGAGCAGAGAAACAAAGCAACATAAGATAAGTTCTAGGTTTCCAATATGTAATGTCATTGCACTAAAATAACCTAATGTTGTTATCTGCCTTAAAACAATACTCTCAACTTAATACCATACAAGGAGCACCCTTGGTCCTAGGTAGGCTTTTCCTTGGATACTGTTTTAATTGCATTGACACACTTCAGTCATTCATCTTTCTCCATTAAGACTGACAATACTCTCCCTGCCAATGTACCATCCCCTGATTAGCTATATTATTCTCCTTGATTATATCACTTTCTAGAGTGCTGACCTGTGACTCTATTCAATGAGTCTTTTGCTCTGAGGTACAGTAAGGATTTTTGGGAGGGGGGGGATATGCTGAGTTAGTGGTGTTTGAAAGACTGATTATGATTTCCAGGAGACATGTGGAGAGATGAGACCCAAGAGTTAGACTAAAGTAAGAAATATATATTTTGAAGACTTCTATATAAATAAGTTTTAAAACACTAAAAGAGAATGGGATTGTCAATGGAAAGAACAGAATGATAAAAAGCAACGTGCAAAGAATATAGTATGGGAAAATACTTAAGTTTGGCAAGTAAGATAGGAAAGAAAACCACAGAGTATCCAAGGGTAGAAGAAGGGAGGAACAAGGCCTAATCCCGATATACAGAATTTGCTAAGAATGTTTATCTATCTTGTGTCCTGCACTGGTTTGTCTCTCTCTCCTCTGTCTCCAGCTTCTTTTAGGACCTGGAGTGATAAAGTCAAGGTTGCCATAGACTCTTTCAGAGCCTTGGAGCATCAGATTCAACATCTCCACCATAGTGAGATGTGCAAACACTTCTTTCTCCTTGATGACCTGGAGCAGAGCTACATTCACAAAGCCCAAGTGAGCTGTCAGGGTATGCACAGAAGTTAGGGACTCTCTTAAAAAAATGGAATTGAGATCCTCCATTGCATTGTGTGATTCAATAACACTAAAGACTCTCAGAGACATCGGCTTGTTCCTAACTTAGAACAGATGGCTGAACAAACAAACAAAACAAAACAAAAACCAGATATTTGATTTTAAAAGGAATCACACCATATGGCGATTTAAAATCAAACATAGTCTAAGAATGCAGCTATTCACGAGGTCACCCCAGACTCTGCTACCCCATCAGTGGTGGAACTTGGGAGACAATGAATGAGCCTTGTGAATGAATGAAGGGAACTTGAAGCCAGCAGTGAAAAGGAATAGATTAGAATGAGCATTAGAACTTCATTAGAATGAGAAGACACTCAGTTTTTTCCTTTATCCTCACTGATGTTTTAAAGCAACAATATACCCCAAACCCTTTAGGATACAGGAAAAATCTTGGGAACAAAAGCAGAACTTTGGGGAGAGAAACTATACTACACTATACACGAATAAGAATTATGTGACAGCTGGGAGTGGTGGCTCACACCTGTAATCCTTGCACTCTGGGAAGCCCACACAGGTGGATTGCCTGAGCTCAGGAGTTGGAGACTAGCCTGAACAAAGTGAAATTTTGTCTCTACAAATAGAAAAAATTGTCGAGTGTTCTAGTGGCAGGTCCCTGTAATCTCAGCTACTTGGGATGCTGAGACAAGAGGATCCCTTCAGCCCAAGAGTTTGAGGTTGCTGTGAGCTATGATGTCATTGCACTCTACTCCAGGGCAACAGAGTGAGACTCTACCCCACCCCTCAAAAAAATGAACTATGCAATGACTTGTAAAAATGAGAGAACCTCATCCACATCTGTTCTTTAAGAATTGGCAGATATTCACACCAGTTACAGCAGTGTTGTATTTTGAAAGCAGGTGAGGAGAGCCCTTTAACAAGGTTGCATGTTCGCCAGGATGGATTTTTTAGAGTGGTCATGAAAAATGAGACCTGAGGAAAATGTGTTTTGAAAGTCAATGGTGTATTCCAAGATTTGGTAGATTGATGGCAGCAGAGTATCTAGATTTGCACAGATTAAGGAATTAGAATGTGGGAGAAGGGCCTCGAACAAGAAGAGACCCTCTTTGGGGTATTTTGCTGAAGTTAACAAGAGCATATTTTTAAAACAAAATATTTTCTTAAAATTTTCTTTCAAATAATGGAGTAGGCAAATGGAAATAAAAATGTGGATTTTCTACTGTTAATTGCTATGCCAAAATTCCTGTAAAACAATAACAACAACAAAACAAATACACAACACAAACCTTAATTGGTAAGAAAATATTAGGTTATATTCAAGAACGTCTAAGTAACATTTTGAATTTCACATGTTACAAATAGGCAATAGAACTTTTCTTATAATTAAATTACGACATTTGATAATTTTGTAATTTAAATCATTACAGAATGAAAATGGACCTGGGAATCTAATTGTCTTTCATCAATATGCAAAAAGAAACTGAATTCTGAAACTCTCTTTCATAGACTAAAAAGGTTAAGTCCAAAAACACTGAGAGGTTTCCTTTAGTTTATTCAGTTTGAAAGAATGGGTGGTGAGTCTGTCTGTGAAACCCAGTACTCTGAGGCCACTGTGCTTTACTGAAAGAGTTTAATGGGTATATGTATTTTTTCTTTAGCCTGCAATGTTAATTATTTTTCTCTATGCTTTTACTTCTCAGAGATACAAAGAAGAACCATTATGTTCTATTTCTGTGAACTTGTTTATTTTGTTGAATTTGGTCTCCCTATATCTGAAACATTTTTTTTTTCACAATACATAATAAGATGCAAAATGTGGTGATTTTTCCTTAACTAGTTCTCATATATGATTAGAGTAGCTTTTCAAAATTCTGGAACTATATTTGAATACTGTCAAAAATAAATGAACAACCTCAACTGAATACTTAGGTCTCTTTTGAGCTCTTTGGATTATATTATCCCTTCTTGTAACTTGCAATTCAAATGGAAAACGCCACAGGAGATGTGTCTGATTGTTAATAGCAGAAGAACCTGATTCAGGTACAACTGAACAATCTTCCCTCAAATGATAGTTTAAAAATTGACTTTTCAAGATATATAGTGATTTTCATAGCTACATATTTTATGTACATTTGCTATTAAATACCCATCAAAGGGAATTGTCCATTTAAAGTCAGACACTTAGGAAATGTGTAAGTCTATATTTATGATCCTGGCAGCGTAGTGATTGATTCAATAATATAAGAGTGAGTTTTTCTGGCATCATTTTATTTCTATGTTTTCTTCCTAAATAATTTGAAAAACAGAGAAGAATTTGCTCCTGAAACTGTTGACTATTATATGAAATGAATTTCAAATAATTTAGATAAATATTTTACTGGATCATTGAAATAATGCCATCCCATTTGTTCATTGTCTGAGACATGATTATTGGAATGTTGCACTAATTCTGAATATACCAGCAACTCCTGATCATTTCAACATAAAAACTGAGATTAATAACTGGAATGGCCGGAGGTGCTGTATTTAAATTTCTGTGGATGGCAATTGTGAAGCTCAATTTTAGAGTTTACCTAGTTACCCAGGTTCATGATGTGTGTACATATATTTTTCCAGTGATTATATTCTGTAGAGTTTGCATCACGTTGGGCCACAAAAGTAAACATCACATAATGGGAGTCTTTTAGACAAATATATAAATTTTTTATGATATAAATGCATCTCACTTAATTTTATACATACAATACGCTAACCTGTATAAAACAGATGATAAAGATATAAAAATAATTTCAACTGTCTATGATAGTTTCCTACTAATTTTGCCCATTTTTAAGATTTTATGATAAAATATTGTAAATGGGGTCTCTGTAGCATATTGACTTGATGTTATAGACTCAATCAGAACAAATGCTTTCCATGTTCAAACACTAATGGGAGGAATTAAAATTAAAGCATTAATTTAGACTTAGTATGTTCTATGCCTCTTATCAGATGTTTTGAAAATATTGTCATTTATATACACTACTACTTTAATTCGGCATTATTTCCATACTTTAGGGAGGAGGAACTGTGATTTAGGCAGGTAAAATCTTATTTTGAGATGTCAAAATGGTTGATAAAACTTAGGATCACAGCCCATGTTTATTTCACTCATGGATGAACTGTTATTTCACTTTAATATATTTAGCTCATTTAATTAAAATGTTTAGCTCATTAGCTGATACCTTAATGAGTCTGTGTAGTGGGGCTATTTCATTCTACTCTTCATAGATTTATGATAAAATAATTGCTGCACTATTTTACATCACAAAACTCCTTAAAACCTGAAACACTAACAAGCTTAGGAATATTCTTTCAATTTGGTTAGCAAAAGATGACGTATATATGTATGTGAATTCTAGAATCAATGCATATAAATAAAGACAATGGAAAACAAGGATAATAAGACCATATGAACTCTGTGAACTAAAATTGCCAGGCACACAGAAAAGCAAACTGGGCAATGTTTATTGATAGGTGGCTCTTGCAGAAGGTTCTAGAAGGCTACATGGAACTTTATTTCATCCATATATTCACTTTTTCTGAGAGGGAGACTCTGAATGCTTTGTGTTAAGTTATATTCACTGTGCAAACCTGTCTTATTTGAACTAAAACATGTAAAGACACCTGACTTTGGAGAATAGATAATGAAAGGATAAAGATCCACATTTAATCCGGTACAGTCGTACAAAAACCAAGGCTTTGTAAAAGTTTCTTTACTCAAGAAGATGTGCAACGCTTTCACAAAGGAACAAAAATATCAGGCCAAAAATCACAAGAAGAAAAGCCGTCATTAGAAAGAGAGACTTTAATTTAAAGTGTATTAATAAATTCACCATGAACTCCTAATAAAAGAAAAATGTCAGACAGTCATCTAGATCCTGTTCTGCTTTTCATATTTTCGGTGTCTGTGCCAGTTTTCAAGTGGTTATGAAATTTTAGTTGTTGATGACAGTTATTGCTCACCTTCCTAAAATTGGTCTTTAAAATGACTTTGTGCTTTAATGCAGACAGAAAAATCCTTCATTCTGGTGATCAGACCCAAAGCCTCAGAAACAGCGCAATCCATCACGCGGAGTGCCTGATGGATGTGTCAGGCAATAAGCACAGCAATAGCTGTTTCAAGGCCACTGACTTGAAATCTGCAACTTCACTTGATTCCTTAAAGCCTATGGCTTTGAGGTAAACCAAGGGTCAGCAGAGGCGTCCTCTTCTGCACAGATCACTTAAAACACCAAAAAAACAAGGTAAGCAGATTGAATATTGATATAGCACACTGTCAGATCATCTATCAGTTTAATAATTCCAAAAATTAAAAAATAAAATTTTGTTCATGAAATTATTTTAATTTTATGCATCATTGTCGACACATTTACTACAAAGTGTTTCTGGGAAAGGTATTTTATTTTATTCTTGATAAGTGGCTTATTACACTAAATTCCTCTTACCATTTTAGAAAATGATTGAAAAACATACAGTGGCTTATATTGTTAAACCAAAGAACATGTCCAATTCAAAATAAAACCATTAAAAGAAAGTACAACAATAACAAATATATGTGAAAGCAACATTTTGAGACTGAAAAATCTAAATGACTCATGCGACAATACTATCTTTTATTATAATTACCCAATGAATTTTTCTTTGTTTTTACAGACATTGTTAACATTTTAAATTATATTTCATAATATGTAACTCATTTCTGTTTCTTGACTTTTTCTGTCTTTAATGAGCCTTCGTAATTTCATTCAA
Source organism: Perodicticus potto (assembly GCA_963574655.1). Classification (NCBI taxonomy): domain Eukaryota; kingdom Metazoa; phylum Chordata; class Mammalia; order Primates; family Lorisidae; genus Perodicticus; species Perodicticus potto. Next base: position 14,791 of record CAUYRH010153961.1, on the reverse strand, counting down.
AACTATTTATAACTGGTATGTGCCACTCAGACACTTTCAGACACTCTGAAAAATTACAATTTACCTTCTGAGACCCAATGATCAAATATTAGATTTTGTTCTTATAAAATATTGCTATTCAGACATCAGTCAGAATTTAAAGTATTTTGGTAACAAAGGAATCTAGTCATTAAGAACTGACATCCCTCATTGTTATTTTAATTCCAGGTGAATCAATAAGAAGTTTTACATCTGGCTTATAGAATGAGCAGTAACCTTTAAATTAATGCTCCACATGAAGAAGTAATTAGGTGCTCATTTTTGGAGAGGTCAAATTCTCACCAACTGAACAAATGCCTGTCTCTGGAGCCATGTTCATTAATGTAGTAATGAGCTGTTGAAACAGCAATGCTGCAAATCTACAACACAGGGAGACAAATTGGCTTTAGGATTCTTTTAGCTACCCTACTGTTGTAGAGACAGGTACTTCTTTATATATAGCATCTTCAATTTCATTATTGGGGAAATATGATGCTTTCTCTGTTCACAGGTCTCAGACATATGGAGTTTTGAACCCTTGAATTGTAGGCCTCTTAATGTTGTTCGCAAACTTAGGCCAAATGGCCCATATAAATTCCTTAACATTTTTCAGCAGAATCTTTTGCTGAAAAAAACAGAGTCTCACACTTAACAGAGACCCTGCTCACAGAATGATTGCATCTGCTTTGTTCTTAGCTATGAATAATCTGCTAACAGCTGACCTCAGTTAGCTTTCCTTCCCTGGATGGCATGGCCCAAGGTAATATCATCTACCCTGACAAGCCATCAAGTAAATATGGGTCATCTAGCAAGAGTTCAAAGAAAAAGAAAATCAATAAAATTTCTGCATCCTTCATGGAAAAAAGACACGTCTTCTAGCATACACAACTCCGATAGTGGCTGAATGCCAAAGAGTCTACTTTATCATTATTTTAACATGTGTTGCTAACAAGTGAGAGAGGCTTTGTTTCTTTCTGGAAATTGCTCATCTGGAATGATACATAGACATAAATCCTATTGAGATAGTAAGTTCCAACAATAATTTCTTTCCCTGAAATTTGCCATTCTGAAACCTGCCTGCCTACAGCTATGGTGTCATTTGCACTCAGTCAGATGAGTCCATTTCTCATTACTATGCCTCTTCCTTCTGAATCTAGAGTTCACTGGTACCAATTACATCTTCATTTTGGCATCAGATAATTACTGTCAATAATTTATGTCTTATTCTTACCTCCACCATACACACTGATACAAATTTCCAAGTATTAAATAACTTTCACTCATTGATGTCTATGTTGATTTCACAAATATTTAGTAACCTACACGATGATTTGCACTGTGTTATAGGCAGTAAATCCAGCATGGTCACAGTGTTTGAGAAATATATAGTCTCGTTCCTTAAGAGCAGGAATGATATAAACCAATAATGATTCTCCCAGGGTCTAAATTTGCATATAGAATGTCTCTAATATATGTTCTGGTTTAATGAATTTATGCACCTGTGCACCGCCAAGAAGGATGACTTCCTGTACAAATGTTCTGATCTCCTGCTTAACCCTCATAACATGGTCTTCCTAAGTTTTTCAGATTTGATGAATTTTGGACACCATCCAACACCTAGATAGGTCATTATGATCTGTGTATAATGAGAATACTCAATGCAGATTAAAATGATTAAATGGGAACATGTGTTACAAGTCACTACTAAGTGTTGATGTAGCCTCATATGCTTCATGCCATATTTGTTTTGCATTCTACCACAATAATCAGCCATGTTTTATTTTCCTTACTGATTAAGCTCTGTGGGTACTTGACAAATAGTGAAATGGAATGAAGATACAATAGAAAGAAAATTATTCAAGAACAAATCACTAAAGGCTTTCTTTGAATATTACTAATTAATAAAATTCTGTATTCTTTAAAAGTTAATCCTGTCCCGAAATTTAAAGTCACACTTGTTACAGTGTTTTTGACAAGTAAATGTTAACTACAAGAATATAAAAGAAGTATAATTAGGAATAACTTCTAGGTAGACTTTATTCCTATTGATGGTTCATCTTTAATCAATTGAATTCTAATTCATTGAGTCACAAATTGTAATATAAGGATAGGCATTTTAGTGAGGTGTATCTCATTTCTTTTTCAATTGCTTTTTTGTCTGCATTTTCAAATATTTTTTGTCTATTAAGTCTCTGATATTGAAGCATTATATTATTTAAAACTGCTTTTCTGAATCAACGTGACCCCACCTTCATGAAATGACATTGTATTTCCACAGTGCAAGTCAAGGAAAGAGTTATTCAGCAAAGACAAAGGGGAATTATTATTAGTGTGTACTGTGCCACTTGAGCACAAAGTAATATCCTTGCAATCAGCCTAGATAATGGTTTTCTCTTGACTATAGCAGATAATTTAAGTAAGACTTACTGTATCTACTGACTTCCCCATGCACTTCATCACCTAACTACTTGCATACAAGATAAGTCTTAAGAAGGCTTGCTTTCTTAAATAAGAAACATTTTTCTTCTTGGTTCATTGCGGTAGCATATCTTCTTATGGACTGAATAATAAAATCACAGACAAAACTGTTTTTGTATTTATTGTTGTGGCATAGAGCTCACTAATTTCAAAACACAATTTCTTCCCCTAAATTATCAGTTATAAGGTTAAATGCATTTTTAATACGGATTGCAAAATGAGTAATATACCAGTTTAAGGAAGCCCTTTAAAATATATTTACCAATAATGTGGGTAAATAAACTGCTCTGCAAAAGAACAAGTAGATTTTCTTTTCTTTAAGAACAGGATTTAATTGATGTGAGATGCATTGAAAACTCTGTTTTCTGATGCATTTATGGTAGGTATTTGCCAAAAGTTTGCATACATGAATATTATCATTCGCTTAGCTTTCAATCAAAAAAAGGCAGATATTTTTATACTGGGATGTTTGGGCAGAAAATGGGGTGAAATAATTAACATTTCCTCCTCTCTCATGTTTGGGCTAAGATTTGAAATCCTAGCTATAATCATCATCCAATTCTGCAACTCTACAAATATGTAAAATCTACACATCTTTCAGAATAGAGGAATTGAATTACCATGGCGTGGCGATGTTGGATGATTTTTACACAGCGGAGATAAAAGCTGAAGGTTTCCGTTTCGAGTTTTAAAAACTCACTTTCAATATTTTCTTAGAAATCATCTTTGAGGCATTTTGTGTTCTCTGCTCTACTGCTTGACTTTCCCCCTTTTTCCTGCCGGTACCTGACTGAGTTTCCATGTCCAGTCTCTTTACCATCCTGCCAGCCACCGAGGTTCACCAGCTACAAGGACGTGCTTTGGTCACAAGCTTCTCTCAGACGCAAACTCTTCTGAACTCTGACCTCCACTGGACTTGCAAAGTAAGGACTTTTATTCTGTAAACATGCTATGATATTATCTTTGAAGACTATAAAAATTAGATGAAAACAAAGCACGTGAACACACTGTATAAACTAAAAAAAGCCCTAGGATATGTTTTTTGTGTCTATTATTGATTAGTATCCTTTATATTTTTTTTTTACCAGCAGCCACAAGCACATATCTTTAGTGTTATAAATTTTCATAGCATAATAAATAAAAGACATTTATTATTAATTATGTCCATTAAATAAGACGATGTAAAGAAGCATCTTATGTACTGTTGTGGAAATCTAATCGTTCCTTTTTTAATACCTCTTTACCCCTCCTATTTGCATAACTTTCTCAAACCCTTCATGATAATTAATTTGAAATAGGAGCTAATAAAAAAGTTCTGAAATTTTTCTTCTTTGGAATATTTGTGTAAAATGGGAGCTAATGAATCCATTTATCCTTAAACTTACACCATCAATTTTCTGGACTCACCCATCCACAAAAAATGTAATAATTCTTATTTAGGAATGAATTGTCCTCTAAAAATATTCTCATTTTATAACTTTTAATTCTTCTAAATAAAAATAGTAACAATTAGCCAGTCTTATAATCTCTAGTACTATTTGACTACATGTCTACAATATTTTCTGTTACAGACATAGGCTCAGCAGAATAAATGCTACATAATTTTCTCACATCAAGTTTTACAGATTTATTTTACTACTTTAATAAGTCATGCTTAGCACCAATGACGGTATAACTAAATCAAATGTGGAGATTTTTGGTGTGCTGTGATATTTTACTTTAACATTTTATAATGAAACATTCTCCAATTTAAATACACTTTCCATTACTGCCAAAAGCTGATTATTTTATTCATTCCCCACTATCTCAAGTATCCTATTTGTAAATGTCATTTCAGATAAAATTAGCAAACAATTCCCATTCCATGAGAACAAATAAAACAAATAAAAAGGGCATATTCATAACTCAACAGCCATAAAAGCACAATAAAATAAATTACATTAGAAGACAGTGTATGAAAAAGAGTTTTGATTTAAAAGTCTAGAGACAAAGGCTTTTATTCTAACCTTGTAATTGACAGAATGATATTGGGACACTCATTCAACATTCAGAGAGTACAGAGAATTATTTTAAGAAAGCATACATCTTGAGTCAGTTTGGTTTTGAATCTCATCTCTGGTATTTCTTAGCTTAGTTAAGTCACTTTTTGAGCCTCAGTTTTTCTTATCTGTGGAATGGAAAGAGTAACGCTTACCTCCTCAGGATATGTGTGAGTACAAGTTTTATATTTTATACTAAATATTTTGATTCACTTTTATTTGCAATTTTATTATCCTAAATTATTAATAATTGTGAAATTATTTTTCATCAGAAATTATGTTTTTCAATATGATATTTTGCAAGGTATTATTGAATTGATAAATGGCTTAAGCATGACCTGGTAAGAAGGCAATTGTGATGACTATGATACAGTGTTCATACAAACACCAACGTCATGATCAAAACGTAGAGCCCGATGAAATTTAAAAGCTTAAGTGCACATGTGTAGCATGTGTTGGGCTGTTTGTAATTAAATCATTACAACGGACCACCTTCTGAGGGAGGACACTTGGGAAAAGTAAGGTCTAAGAGAACAGAGGTCTTGTCAAGGAGACCCATGGATACACCTGTGAGATCCTCCATGTGGTGACGCAGTTCTTAGGGATTTATAGACTTAACTTCCTGGGAAACTGACCTGAAAACCAACTCGTGTTTTGGCTTCTGTAAAAGCTTGTGGTTCTGTAAGAGCTGGTGTCTGCTTCTCCCGCTTGATTCAAACTGACCAATGAGGAAAGTACCCGTGGGCTCCAACTTTTTGACTAGGGATAAAAAGGGAAAGACCAAGTCAGTCAAGGAGCTTGGCCACTTTGAATTTTTCTGGGGCATTTGAATCACCAGGTGAGTGATTAAATAAATAATGTGTTTGGGTGTTTGTTGCCTCCACTGGGCCTTGTTTCCCCACAGAACTTTAATATTGAACTGAATTAACTACGTGAAAGGTTTTATTAAACCTGTTAATTTTAAGTAAAATGTATCTTCATGATAATTATATTAATTTACATGTGTATTTTATTGATGTTATAATTTTATTTGTATTTTTATATTACTTGTTTTTAAAACTCTATGACAGCTGAAACTATGAGCAACTAAGGCTAGTTTTATATATAAATAGTTTAAGTAACGTTATCATTTCAATTTTGGTAAATCTACCATAAGTCTTAAACAAAGTATTCCTATTTCAAGAGAATTTTAGAATATTATAACTGTATTGCCAAGCCTTTATTTCATTATCTGCACGTTTATTTCCTTAACTCCTCTTTGAGTATCAGGCACAGTTGTTTTCCAGCTCACAAGAAGATTCTCTAATCTCTTTCTATAGAAACTACTTGATAAATATCCTGAACTCATTTTTTTTTTCCTGCAAACCAGCATCTATTATTTATTAAAGTATATATTGGATACTCAAAGGATAGGACAATTTTCTCTCTGAGTTGCCTTCTAGTTGGTGAGAGAGGGTAAGACGGTTACATTGCAGGAGGTAAGAAAGGGATGATGGCCTGGACACAGGGCCCCTGGGGAGGTTTCCATGGCTTATTTCAATCCCCCTAGCCTCCGGCTAATTAGAATATCTCTCAATATGCATATTGTAAAGTATTTTGGTATCTATTTTGTTTTGTGTTTAATTCTTACTTCCTTTGTAATATTAACACATTGCATTCCTAGGTATTTGCCTTCTAGTTACCATCTGCAAAATAATAAAGAGGGGAAGAGACAGGTGAGCAGACCCTTGCCTCTGTGAGAAGCTTCTGTTCCAGATGCTGCTGCCCCTGTGTATTGCCTGCTGGAGCTAGGTTGGCATTGCCCTGTTTGTGCTGCTAAGCATGGAGAGAGAATCAACTAAGTCCTGACGGTTTCTGCCCTGTCTGTGGACGATGAAATTGCTCTCACAGTGATCCTAACATCTCCCACCCCTAGGCTTGTCAGCCTCAGGAGCTGACATAAAAAAAAAGAAAAAGTTTAAAGGGTTAGCTGTCCTTTAGATATAGCTTAGGGAAAACAGTCACGTTTTCTGACTCGAAAGAAGAGACAATGTATGTTCAGAATTTAATGAAAATGAGTCATGTATGATGGAAACTTGTCCTATTAGACTTACTTTAACTGATTCACTGAATCAACCTGCCCACTCCACTTCTTCGGGGAAGCATATGGGAAGATGCTCTTGGCAGGCTGTGTTTGCACTGCTCCTGGGCACCCTCCAATGTGCTACTGACCTCTGTGCTCTCAGTTGAGCTGTATGTTTATTGAGAGTTAGCACATTTGTTCCCAAACTGGTGTGTGCCTTCTGTTCTTGTTATTGCAATTACATAACTTGATTTAATCTTACATGAACCACATAAAAAAAATTAAATGGTTATTTAAAAAAAAAAACTTTAAAAATTCTTAACAAGTCTTGGCACTAAATTTAAAATTGTTAAACTACTTGCACCTTGCAAATGCTCACACTTACACAACACCTTAAAGAAACCTGAGTTGGAAATTATAGATGTCGTGTGTGTGATACACGCTGGAGTTATGAGTCAGAGCAAAAATCAGCAGTAATATTACAATGAAAAAGGTCCCATGTTACATAAGATGGTGTTGTTTTTGGAACAAATGCACAGATAAATATTTTGATCTAATGTAAAACATTCGAGATCTTCGTACAGATTTTATAATTCCCAGTGTTAGTTGGATTTTGACTAAATGATCCAGTCCAAAATAATTTGGATAATGGTCAGTCTAGTAAAGAAGAAGATGGAAGCATGATAAAAACAATAATGATAGATTACAGAGGGCAATTACTGGTATGTTACATAAAAATAATGTTTTCAAAAATAAAACCATGGAATTGAAAAAATGGTAGTTTCACCAACATTAACTCAGCTGCATTCTTACTCATGATGGAGAGTCTAATTGGAGACACTTAGCCCCATCCTTTCAGATTTTCCCAAATCAAATTATTTGAAGACAAGCAGCTTTCTAGCTATCAAATTACAAACACTGTATCTTTGATCAGGCCATTGCTACTGATTTTATTTCTTACGTGGTTTATCAATGTACAATTTGCATACATAACACAAAATGCATGTATATATAATATGCATGCTTTATATATACATATGCGTACTTATTCATATTTCATCTTATTAAACTCAATATTTAAATGTAAAATAATCTTATTTGAAAACCTGTACAATACCCAAAGCATTATTTCAAGTGAAATTCAGAATTATTTAGAAAACCTTAAGAAATAGACTCAATAAAACATCATTGGTTTTTAAGTTATACTTTATAAAAAAAATTCAGTAAAACTAATATAGTCATCATACCATGAAAAAGAAAGTTACGAGAAATTAATTAGAAATAGTATTTAAATTGACAAAATAATAAATTTAATGTAGCATAAAAAATATTTATTTTCTAATTAAAATGAGGTGAGTCTACTATCCCAAAAGTCAATTGAATGGAACATGAGAAAGACAATTTAAACAGGAAAAGTACATAAAGGATCTAATTTTACAAATCGATTCCTTCACGTGTCTCCGTATTATTCATGGTAACATGTAAATGATTCATTGTGTACATGAGGCCTCAAAATATTTGTTGTATTTGGTTTGGCACCAAGTCATAAATATTATTATTCAGATTGATATCATAATGTTACTAGCATGGGCAGCAATGCCTGAAAGAAATCGGAGCACATGCGATTACTTATTTATACTAATTAGGGACGTCTCAGATTTATCTAAGTTCCTTGACAACAGCAGCTCACTTAGGGTGTTCGTCTATACCAAATGCTCCTTGTCTTACATGAAATATTCATGAGAAAAGATGTTTCACTTGTTAAGTAAGCAAATTAATATGACAGTTCTGTGGACTTCCATTTTTTATGATATTTTCAAATGTCTCTATTAACTACGCATCAAGAATCCATCTATAGCTGACCAACTTGAGACATTCTGCTTCCATTTATACGTGAAGATCAGACATAAAGGAAGAAACAATGTGCCCGATACTTCACTTTAGTGCTTGCTGTGGTTGAAATGTAAGCAGTTAAGTTTTATAATAAGAAATGTGTATACTGGGAAAAGGGGTTGAGGGCTGTGTGCACATGAGCCCCAAATAGTAGAAAGGTAATGGAACAGATGACAACAGTGGAAGTAGGCAAAAAGATACTGTAACCAGCTTATAAAATGTAATTGGCGATGTTTTGGAGCATCTCACTTCACAGGGAGTATTTAATGTACGTAATTGAGGGAGCTATGTATGCTAAGATACGTATGCTACTTTTACAAGTATTGGCTTTTCCATTATTTAAGAAAGGTTTCCCTTTTCTTCCCCCTCTCAAGCTTATAAACTTTTGCAACTTTGTCAATGTTATAAAAATATTATTATTTGGATTAAGAGAAGTAGATTCCTTAAAAAAACTTAATTTATATTCCTTGTTGAAAAAAAGTTGACCATGTTCAATAAATCATCATTTTCTATAATGGAAAAAGTTATCCACTGCACACCTGTAGGAATGTGAGGAGTGATTTTTTGTAGAGAGTAATAAAGCTAAAAATAAACTAGTGATAATTGTATTCTTTTTTTTTTATTAAATCGTATCTGTGTACATTCATGCCATGATGGGGTACACTGTTTTTGCTGGTTTCATATACAATCAAATATTTTCATCAAACTGGTTAACATAGCCTGCATGGCATTTTCTTAGTTATTGTGTTAAGACCTTTGTATTCTGCATTTAGTAAGTTTCACCTGTCCCCTTCTAAGATGCACTGTAGGTGTGGCCCCACCAATTACCCTCCCTCCACCCATCCTCCCTTGTCCCCTCCTGTCCCTTGCCCCTTTCCCCTTGTTCTTGTGCTATAATTGGGTTAAAGCCTTCATATGAAAGCTATAAATTAGTTTCATAGTAGGGCTAAGTAAATAACTTTTTAAAAATAATGTGAGAACATACCGTTTTCTTACAGAAATATCTCCATTAAATTCCCTTTATACGCACACACATTTGCTAGTACTCTCATCAGTCCTCCTGAAGGCTTATTTCTCACAACTTCATCTAACCAGCCATCCATTCTTTCATTTAAGTCTCACCATAAAAAATGATAGGTAGTTGAGATGAAGGATGTGATAATTAGCTTGATTTAATCATGCTACATTGTAGACATATATCAAAACACCACATTGTAAGCCGTAAATGTATACAACGATGATTTGTCAATATAATCATAAATCGACTGCTTCCTACATGAAAGTTGAATTCTTAGGAGAAGGGAGCACAAAGGAAACAAAGATACTATTATTTTCAAGGCTGCAAATGTCATTGGTGAGGATAGTTACATAATCAGATTACTGTAGATTGGTTTCTGATGATGCAATACAATAAGAGAAATGTGAGTAAAGATCTTGGATGTCAAGATAACAAACACATTAGCAAGTGTTTCTTGAGAGTCGGTGTCCACAGACAGCTGGAGAGACATTAGAGAAGTTAAACACAAGTTTTGATGTTAGACAGAGTTGGGCTCATAGCTATTTATTCCCTATAATGGCCGTTGCCTACTGCAAACTACTAAACCTTGTTTCCTCATATGTGTGAGTTGATGAATTGTTTGCCTGTAATGGGGCTCAAAAGGAAGAAAGCATGGGAAGGACTTAGCAAAACAATAGCAGCTATTTACTATGTGCTAAGCACTCCTGTAAGCACTTTATAACTAATTTATATAATTTATTTGCTATATCTAAAAAGAGGAACTATAATTAATCCCACATTGCTAACACAGGGAAAGGGAAGTATAGAAGATGGATTTGTCACTTGAACAAAGGGAGTCGAAATTTACAGGCTGCTTGTTAAATAATTGACTGTACTCCCCCCACCCCCAGGACCTGTCACATAACCAATGTACATGGCAATGATGACGATGAAAGAGCAGAAGATTTAGCTAGACCAAGGGAATGGGATGGGGGAAATCATAGTGAGGAACAAGTCAAGTACAAGGGAGTATAGGAACAGATACAGGAACAGATAGATTTATACCAGGAGAAGTGAGATGTACCCAGAGTTCTTGGACTCTGGAATAATAGTGGAAGAGGGGTATGTTTCACAAGTTCATGAAATGTTAAGAGGTTAGGGTTGGCTGCGACTGACAAAATGGTATACATGTACATATTCAAGTTCATATACACATACACATACATATGTGTGTATACATATAAATTTTTTTTGAGAGAGTCTCACTCTGTCTCCCTGGGTAGAGTGCTGTGGCCTCATAGCTCACAGCAACCTCAAACTCCTAGGATCAAGGGGTCCTTTTGCCTCAGCCTCCCCAGTAGCTCGGACTACAGGCACCAGCCTCAGTACATGGCTAGTTTTTCCATTTTTTAAAATTCTTTATTAAATGATAACTGTGTAAATTATGCATTTTTGGGGTTTCAATGTGCTGATTTGATATACAATATGTAATGCTTACCTCTAACTGATTAATATAACCATGTCTGTACTTACTTATTTGTTGTGGCAAGACATTTATACTTCATACTTAATAGCTTTGAAATGCATCATTGCATTATGCACATCAGGTGGGAGCCCCCCAAATATACTCCCCTCCTCCTGATTTCCTTCCTTCACTCGCCTCTCCCACCACTTCCCTTCTTCTTTCTGGACTATAGTTATATTTTACCAATCCTATGAATGTATAGGTGATTATATACTGATTTCATAGTAGTATTGAGTACATCGGATACTTTTTTCCATTCTTGAGGTATTTTACTAAGAAGAATATGTTCCAGCTCCATCCAGGTAAATATAAAAGATGATAAGTCTCCATCTCTCTTTATGGCTGCCTAGTATTCCATGGTATATTGGCCTGGGAGAATTTTTCATGAGGAGGTTCCCCTTGACAATTGAAGCAACACCAAAATTATATCACTGGGATCTGGTCAAACTAAAAGGCTTCTGCACAGCCAAGAGCACAGTAAGTAAAGCAAACAGACAACCCACTGAGTGGGAAAAGATATTTATTTACCGGTTATGCTTCTTACAAAGATCTGTCAAAAGTTCAAAGTTTTTCCATTTTTGGGAAGAAGGGATCTCACTCTTGCTCAGGCTGATCTCAAACTCAGGCAATCCACCTGCGTAGGTCTCCCAGAGTCTACAATTACAGGCGTGAACCACCATACCCAGTGACAAGATGTTGTAAAGGAAAAAAAAAATATGGTCAAGTTAGCATTTTTAAAGAGATCATTCCAGAAGCTGATAAAGAATACATTTAAGAAAGAGAAATAGTAAATGTAAGGATCTCTTTCAGGAGACTATTGCAGTCCTCTTAGAAAGAAGAACTAAATGAATGAATTGGGATTTAACCACTGAAGTATTGATTAGTGAGGAAATTATCTGTTTAAAATGTGGGAGAAGCAATCTGCGGGACTAGGAGGAGAAATGGCGGCCTTCAGATGACTCTACAGTGATGGGTTTTGCACACTCACTCATTGAAACACACTTGTACCTGAAATCCACCGTGCACAGACGCTTCCACACACCCACACGATGATGATAATGATGATGGTGATTTATCACAACAAGTTTTTTGTAGCTTTTTGTCTATTAACTTATAATAATTATCAAAAACAATGGAGAAGTTCATGGTTAAGAAATGTTCATGAAGGGTGTGAACACATGGGCTATTTCGGGATGGCATTTTCTGGAGCTGTCACATCGGGGCCTCCTTTTTCGCTAGGGTCATAGAGTTGTTAATTTGATGAACAAAATTAGGAAAGAGTTATAAGTAAATAAATACAATCCAAAGGTCTTAGCTCCTCTTCCAGCTATGCTGCCTCCTTTTAGTACAAAGCAGGACAGTCATACTGAAAGACTAATTAAAGTCCAAACCTGTACTCTAGTTGAAGAACTAACAATTATTTGTGTAAATTTGGAAAAATCATGGGAACACTGACTGCATCTCAAAGTGTTTAATTATGTGATTAATTTAGAATTTTCTTAGAAATTGTTGTTATCAAGACATTTTCTTTCTCATTCATTGCAATAGATAACAAAAACCACTGAAGTCTTCATCCTCATCTTTATGGAGGCCCATGACCTCCTGCTGTGCTAAGGGGTCAGGGTAGCACAAGGCCTCACTGCTCAGAGCCTCCAAAAATAGTAAAGAACACACTTTTTTTTCTCATATCCTCTTCTCCTTTCTCCTGTATCTCCTTTATTCTCTATCCATCTATTTTATCTAATAGAGCTTAGGAATAGAGCTTAGCTGTGTATATAAACATTTGCCATTCAGATAAAAATGAGTTACTTTGTATGTAGAGTAAGGTGAGAATTCAAGAAAGGTTCCATGGAAGGTGTGACATTGTATCTACATTTTAAGAAGTAAATAAACACACATCTAATCTCTTAATCTAATTCCCAAACATGTACTATAGGTATTTCAAAATAACCATTGAAAGAAGTGATTATATAAGAGCCCAATAGATTTTGAAATTAATTTTTTTTTCCATTTCTTGCATTAATTTAGCAGAGCAGAGAGTAAAAAATTCTAAAGAGCTCACAGTTTGGGGTTACTTTCTGGCACAGATGAGCTGATCATTATAGCTATATGATGAAAGAGAAAATGGAAACTTAATTATTTGCTTCTGATGATAATTTACAATGCCTCACATCTCATTTCTTCCCTCCTTGAAGGAAGAATATATTCTATCTATAAAGGGAGACACATATACCTTCCATTCTATGTCCTCTTATGTCTTCAGATTTATTCTAAATAAAAAGGAAAAAAATGATGATTTCTTTGGAAACACAAGTCTCCATATGCATAAAAAGAATTTAGAATTTATTTATCACAGGAATAGAACTTACACATATTTGGGGGACAACCTGATTTCAGTGAAGGAAAACAGCCCAGAGTTCATACATTGCAAAAGTATGAAATAAAGGAATTTGTAGTGAAGTATATATCTATATTAGTAAGTTCATGCCGTCCTAATATATTTACGAGTATGCATTCTAATTTTCTGATGATCTGATTGGTTCTTGTCACTTACCTAATGTTTTAGTGTTCTAAAACCTAGTGGCCATCTGTGAGTAAAATAATAATGATAAATTTTAGACAGCTATAAGAACAGATTCTCGAGGTTTGAGATTTTTAAACTAAAATTTCTGAAAAGCCCTATCAATCTTCTGTCAACTGCAAAATTAAAAGTGATTGCTAAGCTGCAGAGTTGGAAAGAAAGTATAGCAGGTGCAAAAAAGGCATGTAACAATTTTTTTAAAAAACTATTACATTTGATTTGCTAGGTTATCTTCCAGATTAATTTAGAACATTACATCAAGCACCATTCTTAGTCTAAAATCATGAGGACAAAAACACAGATACTTTAGACTCCCTGAGTTTTTCTACTATTTAAGAAGCCTCCCCCAAATGGCCTAATCTATATATTCATGTCATACCATTTAAATGAGAATTCTGTAGAATTGGGGGAAAGCATTAAGTTTTGATTCACTATCGTTTCCTGCAGGTGCCGCGCAATCCTTTTAAAACACATGTTTAAATCTTTTGACACACCACATTTCCAAACTGTCTTATTATTAGAAGGCAAATTAGTCAGAAAAGAGGCTTGAGGATAATTTAAATCCACTAAACTCAAAGGTAATTAGAATCTTTCTCTCCCCTCCTCCCTTTTCTTCTTCTCCCATTTCCTGTCTGTCTCTCTCTCTCTCTGTCTCTCTCTCTCTGTCATTTCTCCTCTTTTTCTCCATCTCATTCCCAAAGATGGAATAAGGAAGGGGGTATGGGTTTCCAGCTGGGTATGGGTACTAAAGCCCTAGAGAATATATAATTGGTTAAACGTCCTATGACTTTTTTCTTTTTAAAATCTCTACAATGTTTTATTGACAGGTCAGTCTAGTCATCCTTTGTCAAAGAGAATTAGATTTATTTGTCATGATTTATTTGTTTGTAGTATATTTATGCAGGTTCACAGTGATCATCTAAGACCATTTCTTCAATAATCTATCATGGAAGCTCACTAATTTAGAAAACAAAATCTTCCCCAATTGTTCCACTAACCAAAGAACAGTATGTGATTTTACACCTGCTTCTTAAAAAGCAAAATGCATCTGGAAAATGAATAGTTAATAAACTTATACATACACAGTCTTTCCATACTAGAAAATGTTGCTATTATATGGACATTTACTCTTGGTTTCAAATAACTTCATGTCCAAAAAGTTTAATATTAGTATACAAAGTATCCAATTCTAACTTTT